>CAUYNN010053727.1:0-21472 GCA_963574175.1 Chiropotes sagulatus
CTTCAGCCTGGGTGACAAGAGTGAAACCCCATCTCGTAAAAAAAAAAAAAAAAAAAAAAAAAAAGTAAAAAAAATCACTAGGGCTGGGCATAGTGATGCACACCTGTAATCTCAAAACTTTGGGAGGCCAAGGTGGGCAGATTGCTTGAGCCCAGGAGTTTAAAGCCAGCTTGGGCAACATAGTAAGACCCTGTTCCTACAAAAAATTAGTTGGGCATGGTGGTGCACACCTGTAGGCCCAGCTACTTGGGAGTCTGAAGTGGAAGGATCTCCTGAGCCTCAGAGGTTGAGGCTGCAGTGAGCTGTGATTGTGCCACTGCACTGCAGCCTTGGTGACAGAGTGAGACCCTGTCTCAAAAAAAAAAAAAAAAAAAAATCACAAACTCCTACATAATCTATATACCATAGGAACCTCAGAAATAAGATATGGGCTGCAAGTGAACTTTTTAATTCTCAAAGCAACATAAAAATTATACAAAGTTAAAAAAATAAAAAGTTGTTCCTTCCTTTTCCTCCAGTGTCCTCAATCCCATTCCCCAGTGGTGACCATAATAGTCTCTCATCTATTTTTACCAATTTAAAAAAATTCATATGCAAGCACATCATCTTTTAAATCACAAATAAAATCATACAATATATTTACTATTTTAAACTTGTTTTTATTCACCTTAGTGTATGTGGCTGTTGTTCCATGCCCTACACATGGGTTTATCTCCTTCTTCTAGAGCTGCTGAAGATATTACATAATATACTATTATAGATATAACCACTACCATATTGAGAGATATTTAGGTTCTTTTTATTTTATTTCTTTGCTTTTACAAATAATACTTCAGCAAACATATGTACAGTTTTTTTTATTCTTCTCTACATGTACTTGTAGAATTAATTCCTTGAATTACCATTGCTAGATAAAAGCACATTTATAATTTTTGAATTATATTGCCACATTATTGACATTAGAAGTTGTAACCATTTGTTTTCACTGACAGTTTTTGAGAGGTGATGATTTTGACGAGGACTGACATGAGTTCTGTGTATGACACATCTGCCTTCCAGTCCATGTCTTCAAACTTGGCTAAACAGAGTTCAGTGGCAGCCGGGAGGCTTAGTGATGATCTAGCGGAAAGAATCTTCCTATGGCCTATGTGCTCAGATAACAGCTGTGGCTGGGAAGGAGCAGCGCTGGGATGAGGAGAGAAATAGCTAGGGAAATACAGCTGCCATCGGTGTAGGACCCGGCCTGAGTTTTCTCCAAGGCCACTTCCTAGAAGCCTTCCTGACAAAAGTGGGGGCTGAAGAGCAAAACCAGGAGCCATTCTCATAGATTGTCATGAGAGTGGAGAAGCAGCTACATTAGCATCACGTGTACCCTCGCTTTCTCCGGCACACTCTCCGTCTCTGCTCAGATTCTAATCCAAGTGTGCATTTACCTTTTCTCCATAGCTTGTCTTGGCTTCTCGGGAAGTGCTATTCTCAGTCACCTGTGGCTGCTCATCAGCAGGCAGGAGTTCTCTAGGCTTCCTCTTCATTTTACCATTTAGCTTCTCTCGGCAGGATTAACCCAGAAAATTTGCCCGACATTGACCCAGTCCCTGCATTTGAAGAGACAGCCTCATCCTTGAAACTTTGACTCCTTATTCAATACTTTTATAAGTCCTATTTTCATCTTGAAATAGAAACCGGGAAGTGCCTCTTAATCTACACCTAGATCTCAGCCTTTATGTTGAGGGGTTACTTGAATGTTCTCAGGGTTACAGTTACATTAGAAGTTTGGTTTGTATTTAGCATTAACATGCTAGGCATTATGGTAGCCCCTGCAGGTGCAAAGATGAATGAAACACAGTCCATGCCTTCAGAAGTGTATACCATGGTGAGGGGGACGGACTCACAAACACAAGCCATTCGGAGAAGCCTTAAAACAGAGGTATTTAATAAAAATTCTGAGAAGTCTCAATTCTGGAAATTTATCCTACAGACATACCTGTGCACGTACAAGAGGACTTATAGATACGTTCTTCACTGCAGCATTGTATGTTATGGGTAGAGTCAAGAAAGCTCCTGTCAACAAGGATATTTTATGAGTCCTCTATGCTGACATGGAGTGATCTCTGGGATATATTTTATATGAGCAATCAAGCTACAGAACATTGTGGCATATGTTGCTTTTTGTATAAGAAATCTAGGACATAAAAATATGCATTAATGCTTGTATATACATAAAAACATTGGAAGAGCCCAGAGAAAACCAGGGCAAGTGCTAACTTACAGGGGCATCAGGGATTAGAGGGGTGGACAGGAAAAGGGAATGTAATACAGCTTTTCAATGTATACTTTTTAATGTCATTTTAATTCTTGAACTATGTGATTGTATTATATAGTCAAATATATTATATTAAAAACTTAAATGATAAAATGATATTCCCCCTCCTCAACCTCTGCATTTTGTGAGGTGTTTGGAAGTACTTGGCTACATTTATCCGAGATAAAGAACATTACATGAACTGGACAAGGGAGGCTCCGAACAGGGTAAAGAAATCTTCTTAGAGCCCACTGGATTTTTCTTACCACGTTCATAAATCAACTATCTCATGGAGATGATTTTGAGCAGAGCTAGGAGAAAGAATACTATTCTTTACAACGTTTTGAGAGATGGAATTTCTGGGTTTTTGTTTTGTTTTGTTTGAGATGGAGTCTCCCTCTTGTCACCCAGGCTGGAGCGCAGTGGCATGATCTTGGCTCACTACAACCTCTGCCTGCCGAATTCAAGCAATTCTCCTGCCTCAGCCTCCCAAGTGGCTGGGACTACAGGCATATGCCACCTCACCTGAGGTTTTTGTTTTTGTTTTTTTGTATTTTAAGTAGGGATGAGTTTTCACCATTTTGCCCAGCCTGGTCTCGAACTCCTGACCTTAGGTGATCTGCTCGGCCTCCCAAAGTGTTGAGATTATAAGCGTGAGCCACAGCACCTAGCCTGGAATTTCTTATAAACAGGACACATGTAAGATATGGGAATAATTTCAGGAGTAAATTTCATTCTTTTAGCATCCTATAGGCAAGGCTGTGAGAGTGGCCACCTCAGGTTTCCCATGATGATGTGGTAGGAAAGGCACGATTTACCTGTATCTTGAGTTGACTCGCTTAAGTCATGAGGTTGAGCAATGTGAAACTTTTCTTCTTAAAGCTTTAAATAGGCTAGGCAGAGTGGCTCACACCTGTAATCCTAGCACTTTAGGAAGCCAAGGTGAGAGAATCACTTGAGCCCAGGAATTAGAGACCAGCCTGGGCAACAAAGTGAGACCCTGTATTTACAAGAAATCAAAAAATTAGTGGGGTGTGGTGGTACACACCTGTAGTTCTGGCTATTTGCCAGGCAGAGGCAGGAGGATTGTTTGAGCCCAGGAGGTGGAGGCTGCAGTGAGCCAGGCTTGGGCCACTGCACGGGTGATAGAGCAAGACCCTGTCACGCACATACACAAAGCTTTAAATGAAGGTCTTATGCTGCCTTACCGAAGAAATGCTTCTTTTTGTTAACAAAATGTGTCCCATGTATTTTCTAGACTATCACATTAAAGTGATTTACAGAAAGGTTGTGGGATCGAATTAGATTTTGAGAATTCTCTGGTGTCTTCCATAAACTGAAACTGGGAAGTTTTGAGAGAAGGCGTAAGAGAATAAATAACTTGTGAGGAAAAATGTTGATGATGATTTCATGATTATAATATTAGAAGATTGTTAAAGAGTGATATAATCACCACATGAGCCACACAAGGACATAAAAGGCCCCTGGTGGATGAGGGGGACTTTACCTCCTCGTATGTCTCTGCACCAATGTCTCATCATTACTACTACGACTGCCCTGAATTTCCAGCTCGTTTTAGTCCTTTTTGGCCATAAGACTACACCAGGTGATAAGCCCTGGTTGCCCAGGAAGCATGAGGGTGGGTGAACATGAAGGGGTGACTCCCTGCCTTCCATTTACCAGTTTCTCTCATTTCTTCCCTCATCCCCCACAAATGTCATTTTGTCTTTCAGCTGGTCTCAATTCAGTCCTGTGGACAAGTCTGAAAACTCCTAGTGATTTAGAAATGAGACTTTCAGATATGATAAAGTCACCATATAACTTATCTGGCCTACACCTAGTATCAGTTCCTTTCTTGAAGTACTAGTGAGTCATTTTACTTTTATGTGATTATCACACAAATGTGAACATGTTAAGCAAGTTATTGCTAGCAATCAGGACCGCTTGTTACATAATATTAGTAAAAGGACTCAGGTGAGAAACAACTCTAATTATAGGTATTTAGCCCAAATGTACATCAGTTGTAACTCCTTCAATGTATTCTTTTAGCAGCTAATTGAAATACTTTATCAGTGAAAGTCTTAATGGTTATACAAACATACATGTAAGAACGTGGGGAAATTAAATAAGACTTATAATATACACTGTAACAAAATGATGGCTTAATTTGTACTCCCTTTGTAATTTTAACTAAATATTGTAGTGAGTAGTTCTTACTTTAAATCCTAAGTATATGGGCATTTATTACACACAATATGAAAATACTTCAGGAGGCTTGTGATTAACGCTGTGGTATTCAGGCACAGTTTATAGAGACTTTCAATCAAAGACAAAAGGCCCAAGCGGATGATGAAACACTTAAAAAAGATGTATGTATACAACCAAGGACTTAATTCAGACTTGCTCATTTTAGCTCAGTTCTAGTTCTTGGCTTATCAGGGATGGCCCCAAAGAAGTATTCTCTGAGCCTGGCTCAGGGATGCCCTGTGGATTAGCCCCTAGGGTAGACTGGCCAGAAAAATACAGGACATCCAGTTAAATTTAACTTCAGATAAATGATGAATAATTTTTTAGTATAGATATGTCTCAAATATTGAATGTAACATACTATATTTTAAAAGTTAGTTGTTTATTAGAAATTCAAGTGTAATTGGACATTTTTTATTTTTATTTTTTCTAAATCTGGCATCTGCATCCCACGGGTGCTGAAGAATACTCAGATATCTCCTTTTCCGCCCGCCATGCCCAATCTTGGATCTCTCAATCATACAGACACATGCTCTAACTCTTATGTACTCACTCTCTGAGATAAGGCACCTTACAGATTTAAAACCCTCAAATCCAGAATGTCAATCTAGCTCCAAGATCTGGATCTCCTGTTGGATACTGCCTATTACCTAAGCTTGCTCCCTCCCTATAGAACATTTTGTTTATACTGCATATTTTCAAAGACATTTTTAAACATTAGTGGTTGAATAGAAACCATCAGTTGCCTTGCCACTAAATGTAATATAGAGAAAATTCTAACACCTAAGTTCTTCACTCTCTCTCTCTGCCTGAATTTAAATGCCAATTTTGATTTTTCTTTTTTTTTTTTTTTTCAGACGGAGTCTCACTCCGTCATGCAGGCTGGAGTGCAGTGGTGCACTCTTAGCCCACTGCAACCTCCACCTTCCAGGTTCAAGAGATTCTCCTTCCTCAGCCTCCTGAGTAGCTGGGATTACAGGTGCATGCCCCCACACCTGGCTAATTTTTGTATTTTTAGTAGAGACGGGATGTTACCATGTTGGCCAGGCCAGTCTTGAACCCCTGACCCCAAGTGATCCACCTACCTCAGTCTCCCAAAGTGCTGGAATTACCGATGTGAACCACTGTCCCTGGCTCAATTTTGATTTCTCAAAACATGTTCTTAAGGTTTGGTGCCTAAATTTTAAAGGGCAGACAGATGTGAAATGAGATAGGAGAGTTCTTTTCAGACTAAGTTTGTACCTCTAGACTGGTCTCTTGGAACTGTGATAAAGGTAGCTACTCAAAGGTTTAATTTAAGATTTTCTAAGTCAATCCAAATGCCACCACTACTAAAATACAGGAACTAAAGAAAAGGAACCACAATATGGTAGAATAAAGAATAAAAAATTTAGAGTTGGCAGATTTGAGATCAAGTCCTGGCTCTGTACCAGAAGTAGGGTGAGATCCTAGGCAAGTCACTTAGCCTCCATGACTTGCCAGTTTCCTCCTCAGTACAACAGGGATAGCAGGGCCACCCTAAAGAGACATGTTTGTAGAAATGATTTTTAAACTTCAAGTCCAATCCAGATGCTTGTAGTGGTGATGATGAAGCTGATGATCAAGACATAAACATTACAGAAGTCAGTTATTAAAGAGAGACTCAAATTTTTTTTACCACCAACTTGGTTCATAAGAACTATACACACACACACACACACACACACACGCACACACACACACATATGTATACACATACACACATATATATACACATATATATTACACACACATATATATATGTGTGTGTGTGTGTGTTGTTCTTACATGGGTTGAGAAAAGAAAAAAAGACACGAAAAATGAACCAATTTCATATACTTTTAGAAAACTGCTAACTAAAAGATTGGGTGTCTAAAAATGGGATGTTTAGAGTAAAATATTTAGGATCGCATTGAAATCACTGGTAACAGAGAAGAACACTGAGAAACATTTTGTTTAAAGCCATTTACTTTTATTTTTGGGTCGATACTCATTGAGTACCCAGCCTATCTATTTTATAAAAAGCATTAGCAAGGCCTTTTCAGACTCATTTATTATTATTATTATTGACATAACCAGCTTGGAGTTTTCAGTGCCTAGCGAAGGCTTTGAGGAGGTGTTGAGTGTATCCATTTGCTCAGCGATGAAAGAGGGGATGGAGCAAGAGAAGAGGTTGGGCTGTATATCCGCAGGTTCCTTTTTGGCACCTGCTTCCTATACTCAAGGAGAAGGGCAGAGGGAGCTCCCAGGCCAGCCCTGGTGAAGACTGTGGGAAGGCTGAGCTGCCAAGCCCTGGGTGCCAACTCTGACTGAAGAGTATTTATCCTTGTTTAATTTTACTTCAGTTTTTACTATATAACCAACACATATGTGTTACAGAAAACTAGTGAATATAGATAAACAACAAAAAAAGAAAACGTAACAATCACCACTAACTCTTCCCTCCAGAGGTTTGGCATGCTCGTGAGACGTCAATTGGTGTTGCACTGTATCCCCACGTGAGTTATGAGCTCTGGAAGGAGACAGAGTTAATCCCACACTGTCAGAATCCCCCAAAGAGGCCTATTATGGTGGTCTGCATGGAGGTGTTACTCAACACACACATTTTAACCCAGGCATCTAGATTGGCGCTAAAAGTCGTTGTCACCGAATCCTGAGCACCATCCTTCACAGGGTCTCAAATTGCTTTTGTTCGCTTTACTTACCACGCTTGGTCATAAAAGGAAGGGAGTTGGGATTCCAGCTCTAGATTAAAAGCATCCACCTTTAGAACTCAGAGTCATCTGACCTTGCTTGAGAGACTGAGTGGAGAGGGATCAAGTGGGATAAGCCTGGCCCAGTCCTCAAACTTTGCTTGTTGGAGTGGAGCAGTTACCCTAAGTGCCTCAGGTCGTTTGTCTTTGCCCCAGGTGCAGATTTCCGTAGACTCAGTTCTGGATCCTTGGAGAAAGAGAGGAGGGTACTTAAAAATCAGAAGACACATTTCTACCCAAGCCTCTGAGGCTTTGGCGAGCCAGGCAATATTGCTTTGGAAATACCTGATGGAGAGAATAATAGAAAGAGCCATTCTTCTCCACTGTTCCATAAACCACTACGCAGCATTGGCCCATCCGTGCTCTGGGGTACTGGTGACAGTGCCAGTAAAACATGCAGTGGTGGTGGCCAGCAGGGGGGCAGATGGCCTGGTGCCTGCACAGGAGGCAGCAGTTTCCAGGGAGGCACAGGCATGGTGGAGCCCTGAAGTGCAGTGGGATCTAGAAGTTTTCCAGTTTACAGTCGACACGGTTGTGCCTGTAGGATTCAGTAATCAACAGAGCAAAACAAAAGCATAAAAGTGGCATCTTTTGCAAGAATTATAACCAAGCACTTGTGAGACACAACCCAAGATATGTGTGCTGCATGTGTGTGTCTGTGTGCGAAGGACAAAAACTCTAGAGAGGGCTCCATTTCAGACATCTGACCCGACTTCCTCTTTTCTAAATCCAGTCCTAAAAGTTGTTACTAAATTAAATGATTGTCCCTTCCAGTCATTTAACTAAACTATTTTTGAACTTACAGCCTTCCTCTGGTGTCCTATAATACTTGAATTGGATTCAGGCATCTCTGACCCCCTCCCCAGAATTTCTGGGTTAATAATAATACTGATCTTGCAGGGTTGTTAGGAGGATTAAGCAGTGTAATACTTGTTAAGAGCTCAGCACAGTGCCAGGTACATAGTAAGCACTTCTCAGTATTAACTCTAATATGACTGCTGCCACAATTCACCTCCCAGACAAGTCTCATTTTCTGCTTAGTGTGCTGTGAGAGAGACTTAGGCTTAAGTTGTGATTCACCATTAATGTCCTTGGATATATTGCTTAATTTCTGAGTAATCTGAGTTAACCCTACTAATGTGGAGCCCACGGTGTGCCAGGCATTGTGCCAGGTACCACAGACCCATGGATAAACAGCTTGAACATGCCCCTGCCTGCAAAGCATGCAATGTCTTGGAAGCAGGGGAGGTAGCTAAAGGAATAATCTTAATACAGAGCTGCAAGGAAATCAGATGCGCTGATGCCCACTCTTCCAACTTGGATGATAATAGTTGATAGACTCGTTCAAAAAGTCAGTAAAATAGAGGGTCATTAAAAATGTTATCTACGTGCCTTAAATGTTCTGTTTAAATTTAAAGCAGATTAGAGGTTGCCAGGAGACAGGGGAGCAGGGGAACGAGGGGTGGTTACTTCGAGCAAGGGCGTTCTTCTGGGATGATGAACAAGTTTTGGAAGTAGACAGAGGTGGTGGCACATCATGCCGTTGACTTTCAAATGGTTAATTGTATGTATGTTATATGAACTTCATTTCAATAAAAAATATAAATGTATAGGCTGGGCGTGGTGGCTCACACCTGTAATCCCAGCACTTTGGGAGGCCGAGGTGGGTGGATCATGAGGTCAGGAGTTTGATACTAGCCTGGCCAATATGGTGAAACCTCATCTCTACTAAAAATACAAAAAGTTAGCTGGGTCTGGTGGCGTGCATCTGTAGTCCCAGCTGCTCAGGAGGCTGAGACAGGAGAATTGCTTGAACCCAGGAGATGGAGGTTGCAGTGAGCTGAGATCACACCACTGCACTCCAGCCTGGGCAACAGAGCAAGACTCCATCTCAAAAAAAAAAAATGTATATTATTTTGCCAATCTTTTGACGCAAGACTAAGGACTTTTCCTGAAATGTATGTCCAATAATTGAAGTCCCAGGTTATCTTTCTGACATAAAACACATCCATAATATATATACATGTTTTATTTCTATTTTATTTAAATTGGAGCAAGAACTTAGATACTCACAAATCTATGTCAGAGTAGAATCTTTTTAGATTTTTAATGATTTATTTCCATTTACAACTTTACATCAATGAGAGCAACTTTTAGAAGCTTACATTTGTCTTTGTACATTATAGAAACAACTTTCTATACTCATATTTTATGAATTTACATAAGATTTCCTCAAATAACATAGCTACAACAATAAGTAAAACTGTTATAAAATAATTTAGATCAAGCACATCTGACTCTTGGTAGGCATACAATGGAATTCACCTGGTGAGAGCAGTAGCAAGATGGGTGTATAGAGAGAAGCTTATCAGCTTTGAGCCTTGGGGAGGGCAGGGCTGTAGTCAGTGTGCCTTACTAAGGAAATTACATGTATCAAGCTGGTTAAATAGAGGCCATTTTAAAGGCATTTGTAATACAGTGGATGTCCAGAAGAAGGATACTTAACCTGAACTGGGGATTGAGGAGTGCCTTTCCGGGGGAAGTGATGTAAGCTAGGTCTAAAGGTGTGGAAGAACCTAGCAAGAAGAAAAGTCAGATCTGTTTCAAGCACTGGAAACAGCCAAAGAGAGGTGAACTCTTACACTTCAGGAACAGCAAGAAGTATTGCTGGAGTGTGGCATGCGGAAGGGGATGCGTTGAAGATGAACCTTGGAGAGGATCTTCTAAGCCATGTTAAGAAGTTGAGACTTTATTTTAGGGACAGTGGAAAACCATGGAAAATTTTTAAGTAGATGACTGACATAATCAGACTTGTGTTTTAGAAAGATTCCCTGGTCTGCATTCCAGGGACCAGATGAGAGATGGTGGTAGGGCAGTGGAGGGACGAAAGGTAGGGAAGTCCATTGACGAGGCTATCAAGCGAGTGATGATATGAGCCTAGTACTACAGGGATGGAGAAGAGTACACATCAGCTCTGAGAGGCAAGTAGGGGGTAGACTGCATAGGGGTTCAGTGGCCAAGTGTATTTCGGGGGTGAAGGAAAGAAGGAAGACCAGCTTTGGTGATAGTGTTATTTGCTGAAATGAGAACATGGAACAAGAGTAGCTTTGGAAAGAAGATGAGGTAAGGTTAGAATATACTGAATTCGAGGTCCAATGAAGCTGTGGGATGTCCATTAAGTAGCTAGTCATGTAACTCTAAAACTGGATCTCAGAGGTTAAAGTGGCCAAAAACTCATATAAGGTAACGAATGGAAAGTATGCAGTGAATTTAATCAATGAGGAGCCCCTGGGAACACTGGTGAAAGCAGCCTTAGAAAGCAGCTAGGTGGCTGGGCACAGTGGCTCACGCCTGTAATCCTAGCACTTTGGGAAACCGAGGCGGGGGGATCACAAGGTCAAGAGATCGAGACCATCCAGGCCAACATGGTGAAACCCCATCTCTACTAAAAAATACAAAAAATTAGCTGGGTGTGGTGGCGCACGCCTGTAGTCCCAGTTACTCGGGAGGCTGAGGCAGGAGAATTGCTTGAACCCGGGAGGCGGAGGTTGCAGTGAGCCGAGATCGCACCACTGCACTCCAATCTGGCGCCTGGTGACAGAGTGAGACTGTCTCAAAAAAAAA
The DNA here is from genome assembly GCA_963574175.1 of Chiropotes sagulatus. Taxonomy (NCBI): domain Eukaryota; kingdom Metazoa; phylum Chordata; class Mammalia; order Primates; family Pitheciidae; genus Chiropotes; species Chiropotes sagulatus. The sequence goes on from CAUYNN010053727.1 coordinate 10,945, forward strand.
GAAAAAAGAAAGCAGGTAGGCACATGAGCCCAATGGTAATGGGCCGAGGAGCACATGGGCATGAGGAAATGACCATGGGTGCTTAGAGAATTTGGGCTTTGAAGGGGAGGACAGAGTAGGGGGATTTCCAGAGGAGCTGGAAGAGGAGTAGGAGATGAAGAACATATTTAAGCATTGCTAAGATGAGTCAGTAGAAAGGTCAGACACTGCTACCAGTACCCCAGAGCACAGATGGGCCAATGCTGCTCAGTAGTTTATGCCACAGTGAAGAAGAATGCCTCTTTCTATTATTCTCTCCATCAGGTATTTCCAAAGCAATATTGCCTGGCTTGCCAAAGCCTCAGAGGCTTGGGTGGAGATGTGTCTTCTGATTTTTATGTACCATTCTCTCTTTCTCCAAGGATCCAGAATTGAGTCTATGGAAATCTGTACCTGGGATGTTTGTATTTTTTGCAGAGACAGGGTTTTGCCATGTTGCCCAGGCTAGTCTTGAACTCCTGAGCTCAAGCAGTCTGCCCGCCTCGCCTCCCAAAGCGTTGAGATTACAGACATGAGCCACCTCGCCTGGCAGACCATAATGCTTTACGTGGGATTACTCACTTATCCCCTCACAACAGTGTTCCATACCAAGTGTGGGTTTCTGTATTTAATCCCCTCATTATTTCCTCCCTTTCATTTGCAGCATTTACCTTTCTACTAACTCATCTTAGCAATGCTTAAATATGTTCTTAAATATGTTCTTAAATATCTCCTACTCCTCTTCCAGGTAGGAAATTCCCCTACTCTGTCCTCCCCTTCAAAGCCCAAATTCTCTAACTGATTAAGCACCCATGGTCATTTCCTCATGCCCATATACTCCTCAACCCATTACCACTGGTGCACACCTGTAGTCACAGCTACTTGGGAGGCTGAGGTACGGGAATCACTTGAGCCCAGGAGGTCGAGGCTGCAGTGAATGGCGACTATGCCATTGTTAGTTCCTTTCATTCTCTAGGCACTGCCCATCCCCCATTTTGTTTCATCTGTTCCCTGATATGGTTACTTTGGCCTGAGCCTTTTAGGCTGCGTGCGTTACTCATGCAATTCTGGTTCGGCATCTAGGTTTAGAAATGAGCAGAGACTGGTCCTGTGACTTGCCTGTCCCCTCCTCCCATATATGGCCTCAGCAAATCCCATTTCTCAAATGTGTTCGCTCATTTTCACTGTCATGTTTAGTTGTTCAGCAGAGGTGATGAGTCCATACCGGACTCATCTCATGTACTCTCAGACTTCAAAGTATCCTAGCTTTCCATTCTTTTAATTAGGCCAAGATGGGCGCTTTCTGTTCATTGTGGAAAGAGGCTCTTTTCTCCTCATAGCCTTATTCTGATGCTTATCTTTAACTATTAACCAGAATTATTAAATGCTTAGTTCACTGCTTGCACACAATATTCAAAAAACTGAATTTTCCTTTCCTTAATCCTGTTTGACACATCTCATTTCCTCATTGCTCACCTCTAAGACATTTTTTCTGCCGTACAAGCCCTCCTCCTTACGCCCTCTTTTGGTATGTTTCTTTCTAATTATTTCTATGTTTTGGAAAAATATAATTTAAAAAATACTGCATGTTCTTTTTTTTACTTGCTATTTTAACATAACTATTTTCTTGTTAAAATTATTAACTATAATTTTGGTAACTGCTAGATTTTTTTTTCCTTTGAGACGAAGTCTCGCTCTGTCACCCAGGCTGTAGTGCAGTGGTGCAATATCAGCTCACTGCAACCTCCGCCTCCTGGGTTCAAGCGATTCTCCTGCCTCAGCCTCCCAAGTAGCTGGGATTACAGGCACATGCCACCCAGCTAATTTTTGCATTTTTAGTAGAGACGGGGTTTCACCATGTTGGCCAGGATGGTCTTGATCTCTTGACCTCATGATCCACCCGTCTTAGGCTTCCAGAGTGCTGGGGTTACAGGTATGAGCGACCACGTCCAGCCAACTGCTAAGTATTTTATCTTACAGCTGTATCAAGCTTCATCTGGCCTATAATTAAGCATCTAGGTGCTCATGTGTTTACACATAAATCTTTGTTCACATTGTTTATTATTTCCCTACCTGAGGCTTCTAGAAGTGGGATTACAATGGTAAGCATTTTGAGAGGAATACAAAAGCTAGTTTCACATTAAGAACTAGAAGTGATGCTGTTTTCTCACCAGCAGAATACTAACTTTTCAAGTCCCAATGATATTACAGCAAAAAAGAATGGCTTTATGAATCTCATTCATTTTATAAGTAGCATCATCTCCTTCATCTTTAAAATATTAATCATCTAATTGCTTACAGTGTTATAATAATAAGTTCACTGTTCAGAGAGCTATATAGCTCTGATCCCTTCATTCCAAAAATTTACATTCCAAGGAAGATATACTGATGTGAAGATTCACCAAATGCAGACAAGAACTATTAAAAATGCCCCACGGATAGACCTCCAAATGAGTTTAGAGTAATTGCACCTCAAATATTAGGACCAAAGTACATTTATTTTATAGATGGGGGAGGGGAGCAGACAAGTGGGGACCAGCTGAGACATCTTCACCTGGACAAATGGAAGGAATAAATGTGTGATCTGCTCATTCTCTATGAGGGTCTCTGTTGCTATGTATTTCCTCCTCTCTTCCAGAGCATAATAACAAATGGCTGCTCTCAGAAAACTACTGTGACCACAGAAAGGTACTCGCTTGGCTCTCCAACCTCCTCCCCCATTTCCCTCTTGACACGCCTTTGCCATATCACCTTCTGTCCCCTAGCCTTGCCTCAGGTCCCCAGCGAATCCTGCCCTTAATCTGTGGGGGTGGTAGGTGGCACTAGTTTGAAGAGCTTACTGGATCTCCCTCAGTGAGTCAGCCTGGAGTTGTGTTCAAAAATCCAGACCTCCCAGACACCACCTGCTGTTGTCTGTCATCATCTTCAGGTGCTGGGCTCCCCTGTGGGCCTCGTCCTCCTGCCTCTGCTGCAGCTGTCCCATGGGTGCCTGCCCTCTCTGACAGCACAAGAGAACCCATCTAGATCCCAGGAACAGACTCATCTTTATTTGCCTCCTTCCCACTGAAGGTAAAAACAACATTAATAACCACAACAAATACTTAGTGAGTGTTTACTATTATTCATTTAATTGTTGGCCCTTCCATCCCCAGCCATGACAAGAGACATGCCATAACTTACTCCTTAAGAAACCTGAGGACACATGTACACAAACATATTGGGTATATCATCACTAGCACCAAAACTGATTTTCCCTGTCTACCCAGAATAGGCCCGAGGGAGAAGGGAAAGCGGATACCCACCTGTGTCGCTGTTTATGTGCCAAGTCCAGGAACAGTCCATACAGCCCTTCTGCATCCCACAACGCTGTCACAAAGAAGGAGGTCATCCGAGGTCATCACAAAGAAGGTTGCCATCAGAATGTTCATCAAAGTAGTGACGCTGACTTCGTTCTTAGGCAGATTCTCTTCCTGTGGAGTATCCAGTCTGTTTGCCTAGTTTTCTCATTCTTCTGGGGTCTGTTTACTGCATTCCAGCTACCAAACTGGTAGAAGTAAAATTGAAAGAGTTCTAAATAGCTTTTATCCCCAATGTTAGCTGCCTCACTTAATGTGGTCCTATGGTCTGCAAATAAGTGTTTTGATGATTTGGCAACTGCAGTTATCCATACTAGCTCTTCTAACACTGACTACTGAGAGTTAATTATTATTGAATATCCATCCATCCAGGGTGAGTTATAACTTATGCCAGGTGTTTTGGTGAATAATACTAATGCAATTCATTTTACTGTTTACCCTCTCATCTTAAAGTAATCAGCTGGTAAAATAAGATGGATTGGATTGGTACTTAAAGTTTTTTTCTTTGTGAGGCTTCTGCCCTATTCATATTAAATTTAAACTGTTTTTAAAATTTATTTTACTATTCATACTTCCTGTTCATGAATCATATAATCATACCCTTTGCCCATTTATCCATTGGGAATATTGTTAGTATTTACATGTATGTTTGAATAAATTTTCATATACTTGGTGCTGATAATTCTATTTTTCATTTGTGTTAACTTTTTTGTATTTATTGTTAGTTATTTCTCTTACTTAGAAGTTAAAAATGTATGAAATTATATTTGACTATTATATTTAATTTCCAATTTCTTCATTTGCTCCACTTGTAAGAAAATTATCACTTTAAAGTGAGACTAAAAGACCTATATATTCTTTTGGGTCTCTATTTCCCACCATCCCTGAGATTTTCCTCTGACATTCTCTGGGCCTTACAGCCCAGGCCCCATAACTATACAATGCATTATTTTCACAAAGGTTTGATGCTTGTGTTGTGACTTCAATTGAGTAGTTACCTTAGAGCCTATTACCTACTTATTTATCCTGTATTTAGAACTATTTCCCATGTTTTCTGTTGTCCAAGGGGCTTATAAATCACACCCAACTTCACTCACTTACTCATTTACTTATTCACTCATTCACACTTCCGTTTATCCATTCATTTACTATATTTGGCACACAAACTCTAGGGTGACCAACGGTGATCCTTGCTTTGTGGTGTGTTCACTCATGTGTAGGCAGGACCTGGGACTTGCTTCTAACCAACAAAATATGGCAAAAGTAGTGAGATGTTCTTCCTGTGATTGCGTTACAAAACATAAGGCTCTGTCTTGCTAGTAGACTCACTCTAGACACTCTCCTTGTTGGCTTGATGAAGTAAGCAGTCATGTTGAGGAAGCTCTCCTGGTGAGGAACCTTGGGAAGACTCCAGCTAGCAGTCAGAAAGAAGCCTGAATCCCTGGTCTTAAAGCTACAAGGAAATGAATTCTGCCAATAACCTGAGTGAGCTTAAAAGGGGTTTCTTCCTCAGTCAGGTCTCCAGATGAGAACACAGCCCAGGTGATACCTTGATTGCAGTGTTGTGGGACTCTAAGCAGAGGGCCCATCTAAGCCATGCCCTTACCTAGAAACTAAGATAATAAATCGTTGTTGTTTTGAGCCACAAAGTATGCAAAGCATGCAGCAATTAGTCATGCAGAAGTAGAAAACAAGTACACTGTGCTGTGCTAATTATCATATGCATGATCTCTTAGTGTTTCAAGTAATGTCATAGCCTGATAATATTATCTTCATTTACAGAAGGAGAAACTGAGGCTCAGAAGTTGATCTCCAGAATGTTTTGCTCTTAGCCACTATACTATTATGGCATGTTTTATCTTATTGTGTTGCATTGTTTCATGGGTTCAAGTTTATCATGTCCTTTGACAAGTTTAAAAATCTATCTGCTAAAACCTGTCAAATACATTAAGCAAAAGTCCTGCTTGGCACATCTCCCACACAAGGTAGACGTTTTAAGTTCAACTCTATAAAGACATTTCCTTTACCTGTTTGTACTGTACTTATATCACACATCTTGTAGAAATAATATTTGATTCATGAATAGGAAAGGTTTCCTTAAAAGTGATGGACTGTGAACTATTTAGAAGAAAGAATAATCATGGCAGACATGAGTCCTAAATGCTTTGAATTTATCTGGAATTAGAACATTCAGAAAAACATTAGTTAAAATGTGCTGCAGCTTGAATTCTGTCTTTAATTTTGCTGTAAGACTAAAACATTTAATCTGTGTCTTAATGTTAACAACTCTGATCAGGTATAGGCAAAAATATAATATGGAGATATTTAGAAACAGGTTTTTTCTTTTTTAACAACGTCCTATTTGGTTCACTGTTCTGAGGAGTGAAGGTGGAATTATGATGTCTTCTAATAAAAGTCCTTTTGTTCTTCATTATCGGATGTTAATTATTCATACTGCATGACTGAGGATTTTGGAGGCAGAAAGAAATTCACCTGCAATATCTGGAACACCAATGGGGGTCTACATCAACACAGAATTTATACAGCAGCTGGTGCTAGTCAAAGCTAATGAGAGAATTTCAGTTTAATAAAAAGACTCCCAACTGAGCACACCATCTTCAAAAAAGTATACTTATCAAACAACTTTCAATCAGTTCAAGAGAGACACCTTAACTGGGAAGAGGAAGAATTGCAGAGTAGTTTGTAATCATGCCAATTCTAGATCAATAACTGCATGTCTGTTCTGTGGTAGACATAGCTTTTGCTTCATATGAAGTAATCACGTATAAATTCTATTTGGATAAGGAAACCTTTGCTTTATTTGACAATGTATAATGATATCCTCTTTTAATACACCTCTGTGTCTTCATAATAAAAATTTAGACATGTGATGGTAAAAGTCAATATAATTGTTGATTTTTAAAATAAACTTTGTATCTAACAGGAAAGCAGTGCTTATGAAATTTTTATATTTTCAAAAATCGTTTTGTTGAAATAAAATTATATGAGTAAAGTTAAATGATGATGGTTTAACTATACGAAGAGTATACTGAACACTGATAATCTGATTTGTATGAAATTACTTCAGGGAAGGCTGTACAGAATGATCTAATAAAAAACAAGACAGTTTACTTTTTGCAGGAAGGATTTGGAATACTAAAGAATATGATTCAGTCATCGAGTCTTAGTTTCCTTTTGTTAAAAGGAGATAGTCATTCAAACTGGTGGCTTTCAACTTGTTCATAGGCTACTAGTCTCAGTGGTGCATTACAGGGCACTATGGGGCAGGCAGGGCAGGTGGAGAGGGCAGCGATCGGAGTATGGCCCAGCAGGGAGGTCGAGACAAAGCCTGCAGGAGGGTGCTCTGCAGTTCCCTTTCTCACATCAACAAGGGTAGATCCTTTCTTTTTGCCTGCCTGTCTTTCCCTGCTCTTCCTTCCTTCCCTCTCTCCAAACTGTATCTATTTATATAGACATACATTGAGGAATGGAAATATTGGGCTTCTATATAAAATTTCTTTTTGCAAAATGGTGTTCCTCTGCTAAAATACAGTTTGAAAATCACTGGACTAGATAATTCTAAGTTTTCTTCATTCTATGTTTCAATGACTGTTAGGATTTCAAGATCCAGGAACAACATAGCAAGGGAGATTGAAAATCTTTTAGGACACACAACAAACACCTATCTTGCATAAATGGTACTTCAGCTAAGAGCCAAAGCTATAGGTAAATGGCATCTTATGATGCTTCCAGATATATGGGACTGTCTTAGTTCATTTGTGTTGCTTTAAAGGATGCCTAAGGCTGGGTCATTTATGAAGAAAAGAGGTTTATTTGGTTCACCGTTCTGCAGGCTGTACAAGGAGCATCTGCGTCTGGTGAGTATGGCAGAAGGAGAAGAGGAGCCAACACACAGAGATCACACGTCAAGAGAGAAGAAATAAGAGAGATGGGGAAGGTGCCACGCTGCTCTTTTTAACAATTAGCTTTTAGGGCAACTCCCATGGGATCTAAGAGTGGGAACTCGCTGTTTACTGTGAGGATGGCACCAAGCCATTCATGACGGATTCAACCCCATGATCCAACACCTCACACCAGGCCCCACCTCCAACACTGGAAGTCAGCTTTCAAAATGAGTCTTGGTGGAACCAAACAAAACGTAGAAGAAACTATGTTTAATAGGTTCTGTTTTTCTGTTTGTTTGTTTTCCCAGAGTAACTGTGTAGAGCAGAGCCATGTTCACTTAAGCACTTAATCTACTCAATGATGTTTGGGCAAAGGAATACTTATGACCTAATTTTAAAAATAAAAGTTTTTTGCATTTAGAGAAACATATGCTGTTAGAGCTGGTAGGATACTCTGAAGTCATCTTACTCATCTTATATATTTATTTACTCATTAAATTGATAAGTTTTTATTGAATTTGAATATGTGCCAGCCATCATGTTAGGTGTTAGGAATACAGTATATTGTCCCTATCTGTATAGAGATTATGCTTTAGTGGAGAAGATGGGCAATTAAACAATCATACATATAAGCATACAATTACAGATTTGTATAAATACTATTAAACAACAGAAAAGCGCTCGCTGAGATCCTATATTGGCGTGTACATAGAGAACACTGGGCTGCAGAGAGCAAAAGTGACTTGCCTCAAGTCACTGAGTATGCACTGCAGGGCTGGCACTAGACTTAATCACCATTCTCTCTGTCTCACTAGCATAGCTGTGAAGTTTAGGTCCATAGTAAGGGCTAAGTGATAGAAATCAGAAAGCCATGTACTCCTACCCCAGCTTGTGCACTACTTTGGAACCTTGGGAGACACCCAACGATCTGCACTAAGAATGGAAAATTCAAACTTTTGAAAATGATTTTCTTCATTGGTTAAGGTCCCTATGCTTACATTGTGGTTGAATAGAGGCTGAAAATGGTCTGCAGGGGTAGTAAAGTCCATGATTAAAGAAGAGAAATTCCTTAGTAGCTACAGCAAGGCTCTTCTTTATTTAAAACCTTCAGGCTGCAAGCAGATTCAACAGCTTTCTTGAGTCTACTTTGCTGTAAAATAAGTGGTTTGTTCCTTTCCTTTGCCCACATAGGTTTGCCAGACCTATCAATTAGAAGAAAACCTAAGTTAAAGCATCATTATTAAAATATTAGCTAAGAGCAACTACAATGAAGCCATTCTCCTATCTGAAGACGGCCAACTGGCATAGCTTTCTACCCATGTGGCTAATGGGGAGTTTCAGGTTATTTTCTCGACAAGAATCTGAAGAGTAGAGACAGTGAGTCTGGTTGATTGCAGACATAAACTTTGGAGATCCAACAAATGCACAGCCAAACTGGTATCCTTTCATGAGCATTGAGATGCTTCACCTGCCTACATGGATGCCATCTACCTCCGGGAGCACGTGGCATCAGGTAGTTAACAACAATTTAAGTCATTCCTAGTGTTTGCTGGGATAAGCAATTGACCTTCATCCATCTAAAGCCTAAATAGTGCCAAGTGAGCACTGCATTCATGAATAGATGGGATTATAGCATACAAGCTGGTGTGTGTATGTGTGTGTGTGTGTGTGTGTGTGTGTGTGCAAACTCTTTTTCCTTTTGGTAAACCTCCTCCCTCCCCATCTCCTTTCTGGCTGCCCCACCCCTGCCGTAACCCGTGCTACAAAACTAGCATGTATCTTCAAGTATTTTAAAAATCCATGCTCATATAATCCTAAGCATATATATGTATAAAAAAATTGGGGGGGCCTTTATTTTTTTAGAAAAACAGGGTCACATTATTCATCCTTTTCCAAAATTTTTCATTTTCATTAGGAAATACAGTTCTACTTCATTTATTGTATGGATGCATATGATTTACTTTGTTTCCAGTTTTCTGCCACATTGAATAATGCTCAGATTAACTCCCTTGCTCATGTGTCCCTGTGTACTGGAACTTTTATTGTTATAAGATAGATTTTTTGAAGTGTAAATTCTGAGTCAAAGAGATATGGATATTTAATTTTAATAAATGTTGCCCATAGCCAGGCATGGTGGCACATGCCTGTAATCCCAGCTACTTGGGAGGCTGAGGAGGGAGGATCACTTGAGCCCAGGAGGTCAAGGCTGTAGTGAGCTATGATTATACCACTGCACTCCAGCCCAGGCAATAGAGTGAGACCCTATGTCTAAACAAATGAATAATGATAACAAAATAAATGTTGCCCAATTGTTTTCCAAAAAGGATTGTAATAATTCTGATTTCTACCAGCAATGAGAACACCATTTTCCTCCAGCAGCCATTCCAAAATGGATATCCTCACACTGATATTTTTACCAGACTCATGAGTTTAAACCTCATTGTACTTTATTTTCCACTTTTCTAATTATGAGGGAGTTTAGACACCTTTTCACAAGTTTGTAGGTCACCTGGTTTTGCTCCTCTATGAGTTGTTTTCTTTTTATTTTGGGCTGTATGTTGGAAGGGCTCATATAGTAATATTGTATTTCCCATCTGTGTTAAAATATTTTTAATTTATTACTTGTCTGGTTTTCATTATTATGTGAAACACATTTATTTTAATATATCTAAATCTGTGAGGGGTGTCCAATCTTTTGGCTTCCCCTGACCACACTGGAAGAAGAACTGCCTTGGGCCACACAGAAAATACAGTAATGCTAATGATAGCTGGTGAGCTTTAAAAAACATTGCAAAAGAAATCTTATGATGTTTTAGGAAGGTTTATGAATTTGTGTTGGGCCAAATTCAAAGCTGTCCTGAGCTACATGTGGCCACAGGGTGCAGGTTGGGCAAGCCTGCTTCGTTTATATATATATATATATTTTTTTTAACAGCTTCTAGGTTTACTGTCTTGTTTATGGAGATGTCCCCATATATGTACATTCTTTAAAAACCTCCAGGCCTGCTTTACAAGAGCTTCTGAAAGAAGCGCTACAAACAGAAAGGAACAACCAGTAAAAAAAACAGAAGCTGCAATTTTCATCTCTGATAAAACAGACATTAAAGAAACAAAGACCCTAAGAAACAAAGAGGGACATTACATGGTGGTGAAAGGATCAATACAACAAGAAGAGCTAACGATCCTAAATATATACGCACCCAATACAGGAACACCCAGATACATAAGGCAGGTTCTTAATGACTTACA
>CAUYNN010053728.1:0-18320 GCA_963574175.1 Chiropotes sagulatus
CGACCCGTGTGGCTCCTCCGCCGGGAATCTCCTAGTCTGTGGGCAACAAAAATTCATCTGAAAGTGCGGCGTCCACTCGCTCTCTGCGTTTTCACTGGGAGCTACAATCCTGAGCTGTTGTTAATCGGCCATCTTGGATCTCTCTCAACCTTATCACCTTTTAAAGATTCTGCCTTTCAACACTACTGCATTGAGGGCTAAGTTTCCAACACATGAACTCTGGGGGACACATTCACACTATAGCAGGTTGGCTCCAATAATATATTGCTTGTAATATTGCTGTGTTTCCTAAACTTGCCTGGTTATAAGGATAGCCTGGAGAACTCACTAAAATACAGATTCCTTGACCTCATCCAAGATCTCCAAAGAAAAATCTGGGAATTTATATTTTTAGCAGGCCTCCTCTGTGCTTCCAGTTTTCAAGCCATGCCTCCTAATAGTTACAATTTCTCATCTCTCCAATCCATGATTTGTCTGTCATGTTACTTAATCATCAGTTATATTGCAAACTACTTTCATAAAGTATTTGTAATTTGTAATTGAGATGATAGTGTCTCTGAATGCTTGATTTTCTAAATGAAAGGGATTTTCATGGTGGTCTGGTTATTTATTAATCATAGAATGCTTAGTTTCCTCAATAGAAGCACAAAACATTATTTCCTCCTAACCAGAATACAATGTTGGATGTTGTAAGAATGAAAGAAAAAATCTGTTTACAGTATAATATAGAAACGTGGCAGAAAGCAACATGAAATCACCTTACCTATGCTTTAGGGCAAACTACGTTATACTATGTATATCTTAGCTTGAGTGGTATAGCTGCCACAGTATAATACCATAGGTATTATGCTGAAGAACTGATACAAAAGTACTTCAGGATGTCCTGAGAATGTGGTGGATAGGATAACTCAATCCATTTGGTGCTCTATAGTATAAAAAACTAGGTAATTGCAAATGGAACGAAGTAAATTTACTCCTAAGGTGATATAATGTCTACTAATGTTGCCATGCAATTGCCAGGTAGCAACTTTGATTGTCATAAAATAGAAGAGCAACATTGCTATCTTAGCGTTAGGGTCAAAAGGGACTTTAGAAAGTATCTCATTTAATCCTATTGGTTATTTATAGACAATAAAATGGTGGATATTTGACCAAGTATATCAGGACAGACACTGTTAGAAGTGTTTTGCATATACAGCATCATTTCGTCTCACTGCCTCTGAGTTAGGTTACTATTGTTGTTTACATATAGGAAAACAGAGCAACGGAGAAGTTAAGTTGCTTGTCCCAAAGCACACAGCTAATGAGTGGTAGATTGGAGTCTAGGTAGTCCTAGTCTGCTCTCTTAATTGCTGTCCTCTACTGAGGAAATAAGCCACAGGTGTACTGGGGCAAGTCCCTTCCCCTCAGTGAAGGCAAAGCACAGCTTTCTTGGCTGTGACCAGTGTTCTCTCCACCTCACCAAGCTAAGTAAAAACATATTAAACAAATTGACATTTCTTTGAGACCCCTTGCTATTGTCAGTTGGAATATGCTGCATCTCATAGGTACCGCTATGTAACTACTGGAAGGTAAATATTTTCACTAATAGTAACAGCAAAATTTTCTGAAGTTTGCTTTAATTTCAAGTCTACAATTTTTCCATTCATGGACAGATAAATAACTTAATGCCACCATTACATTAATGAAAATGTAAAAACATTATAAATAACCAAAAGAAATATTACCACTTAAGAGTTACTTTGTTTCTCATATGCATATGTTATGGAATAAATTGTGTCTTTTCCCAAATTCCTATGTTGAAGTCTAACCCTCACTACTGCAGATGTGACTGCATTTGGAGAGAGGGTCTTTAGAGAAGTAATTAAGGTGAACGAAGTCCTAAGGGTGTGTACTAATCCAGTATGACTGGTGTCTAATACAAAGAGATTAGAATACAAATAAAATAGACAAAGACCATGTGAGGACACAACAAGAAGGTGGCCGTCTACAAGCCCAGGGAAGAGCCCTCAGAAGAAACCAACCTTGCCTATACCTTGATCTTGGACTTTCAGCCTCCAGAACTGTGAGAGCCTCCATTTCTGTTGTTTCAGCCACCAAGTCTGTGGTATTTTGTAATGGCAGCCCTAATAAGGTAATACAGCATAATTGTCAGAGCCCATATAATCTTGGGAATATTGATACTTGAGAAAGCACTTTGGTCATTAAGGGGATTCCTTTTGTTAAAATTTAATTTAATGTAATTTTAAGTTCTGGGTTACATGTGCAGGATGTGCAGGTTTGTTATATAGGCAAATGTGTGCCATGATGGTTTGCTGCACCTATCAACCCATCACCTAGGTATTAAGCCCTGCATGTATTAGCTATTTACCCTGATGCTCTCCTTTCCCCACCCAACAGGATTCTTTATTTTGCATAGAGAAATGAACAAGTTAAATATTTGTTTTGCATAAGCAATTAACAAAAAGAATTGTCTAGTTCAGGATATGTTGCCCCTGTGAACATAGTTTCCTTCATTGGTAAGTTTAATTTAATTTCTTTGTAAGGGCTCCAGAAATAATTCCTCATTTTTGCTCACCCCTTCAATCAGCAACTTTCTCAAATCCAGTAACACCGTCTATTCTCCTGGCTTTCTGTGTCTTTAGCCAAGGCTCTAGATTGAGGTAGACAGCCTAGTAACTACACCTAGGGAGTTCTGCTGTAGCAATTGGTCTGTGGCTTGGTCAGTAGTTAAGCCATTTTTGTAGCTGTCCATCCTGGGGAAAATTTCTGTTCTTCAATACCTGGTGAAGATTAAAAAATGAGAGACAAATATGCTTTCAGAAGGTAGAGCTGTGGAAAGTAAGTTCCAGCAATTACAAGGAACATTAAGGAAATTGTACTTATTTCCCCCAGGCTCCCACAGGAAGGACTATGGCAAATGTCCTTGGGAAAAATGGTCATCTTTCTGTCTGGAGCTTTCCAATTTAAGATGTTATTAGCACGTACATGTTATTCACCAGTTTATTTGAAAAGTATTCAGTACAAGCCCTTATACCTCTTCCTTCAAACTCAAAGGAACATTAAAACCTTTTACATACTGTTTCTTTTATTTAGGCCTTTTGCAAACAGCATGAGAAAGAACATTCCTTCTCTCCTGGAATGAAATGTCTGTATAGGTGAAAGGAAGTAGTTTAGATATCCTAAACTTTTCTCAGTTTTGTCATAAATATCAGTACATAAGATAAAACCAGCGCTATCAAACACACGCCACCAGAGCATTCCTCAAGCAGAGTTATCTGGGGCAAAATGCTCACTGTAAATTTTCATAGCATGTAAAAGATTTCAATGTCTTTAGGTCCAAAAAGCACCAAGACGCTGCAAAAATGATAATAGTAATAAAAAAAGAAAAACACAATTCTGTCATGTTCCAGAATTTTAAATTACGTCAGATTTTGAATGCATTTTGGTAGCTTTAAATCCACAAAGTTCTAGAAAGTGGTAAAAACAACAGAAATAGTTTTTAAAAATTCTGACATGTTCCAGAAAGTTCCAATTGTGTCAGATTTTATATAATTTTTTGTTTTCTTTCTCTGGGCTGACAGAATTAGTGCCATTCACATAGCCAGTGCCAAGAGGTGTCCCAGTGCCAAGTGCCAAGAGGTGTCCCAGGAACTACCTCCAAGAGTCATACACGATTCACAAACATACACGATTCACTAGATATCGGTGATCATATGTTGGTGGGATGGAGACCTGAGAAGCAAATGCATATCTTTAAGCATATTACTGTAGTTATCAACTTCTGGGAACATGCACTGAGGTGCAGTATTGCTCATGATGCAAAAGTAACATGACTTTCCTTTTTTGCCGGTAGTTTCCTATTAAACAAATGCTGCTGGCAGCTGTAAGAATGTTGTGAACATAAAGCTTTGTCTAACATTCCTGACAAATGCTTGATTGTCCAGAAAAAGCCATCTGTATGTATCTGAAATCTTATAGGATGCTATGTGTCACTATTTTTCACAAAGAAATGCCTGCATTGCAGTGTAGGTGTTCTCTAATGGATTTAAGTGTTGATTTCTTTATAGCCAATCACAGGCAGATCGCCTAAATAAGCAAACCAGCATTCAATCCTTGAACCACCAGACCTATTAGCCATGGGGAGGATGAGCTTCAAAGTACAAAAGAGAGGGCAAAAGGGGTCTCTTTTCTTTCTCAGATTCAATAATTCTCTTGAAGTGGTGGCTTAACAGGTGGAAAATGATGTGAAACTTTAAGAACAACAAGTTAAATACATGGCAAGGCTCCAGGGACTTGTAAAGGGATCTGGACGTTTCTAGTGCAGATTACCAGGTCATCAGTTCAAATGCAGCTGTGCTCAGCTATCACGAAACATGATTACACATGATGACTGCCTGGGTCTCATGTGAAGTGAGGTGGAGTTCTTGGTTCCCTTTTTGACAGCTGGCGAGCTGAAAACCCAGCTAAGAGGACCACCATTTCAGTTGGCACTCATGGAAATTTGAACTCACCAGGAGATCCAGGCTTGCTGAACCCTCAACTCTCTGCCTTCTTAAAGCATTTCCTGGGCTCTGCATGCCCAGGACGTGTGCTGAAATAAAGCATATCCTGTGGCTATGTGAATGGCACTAATTCTGTCAGCCCAGAGAAACTCTTTCATGCATGAATCCAGCTGGCAGATAATCGAGCTGGTGAATAGAGGACTTGGCTTCCTAGTTTGACTTTTTCTCTGAAAAAGCCACGCAGTTCCAAGTTTCCTCCAGGACCTGTCGTACTCCAAAGTGCCAAGAGGTGTCCCAGGAACTACCTCCAAGAGTCATCATGCAGTCCTTGGATATGGCTCAGTTATAATAGGATTTGTGTAAATATATATACCATGTTCACAGAATTTCCAATTCTATGACAATTTTTTTAGGACTATGACTGTGTTGGAACCCAGTAACCAGGGCTCAGAGTCCCATGAAATAAAGAACAGTTTTTGAAAGACAGGAAAGTAATCACATCTTTGGTAGTCAGGTTAGGATTATGCTATTCAAGCCAACCTGCACAAAGGCAATAGCATCTGTTGGGTTCCTCATAGTTGGAGAAACAGACAAGCAGGAATGCTGTCTTTCTATGACCCCCACACCTGCTCCGATACCCATCCCAGACCAGAGTCCAGGGGCTGACAGGAGGCAGCTGTGGCTAGGCAGAAAGAGCAACAGTCTGGGGTTTGGAACCTTGAGTTACAGTCTTTGATCTGCTAAGAATAATCCTGGCTAGTCCTATAACCTCTTTAGAACCTCAGTTCCTCCACTGATCGCCTTTCTATTGGACTAGAAAGGCTTCTGATATGGTTTCCAAGGTGCTACTTTAAAAACAACTTGAATCCTTCAGAAGACAGGGCTATGAAAATAGAAATAATTGTGACCTAAGCCACTAATAGTATCTAAGTTATACAGGCCCATAGCGAATGAACAAAAATTTATTTGTTGTGTAGAAACCTGAGGATGTGTTTATAAAGTTTAAAAAGCAAAACCCGTACTGGCATTTAAATGAGGATCGCTCTGTAAAATGCGTGCGTGTGACAAAGACCAAACAGAAAATGGTGAAAGTAGCCATGTGAGTGGGAGAAATACATGTGTGGTTTTTATTTTATATAAATTTGTTCTAACATTTTATTTATTGCACTCATTATTTTTTTCAACAACTAAAAACAAACTTGCAATGCACTTTTATCTTTAAATTTACTTTATGGAGGTAGTCACACTGCCTTTAGAAAAACTTTATTAGACTGCACTTACTACATTATCTAGAAAATAACACATTTATATGCCTATAGATTCACCTGCCCCCTAAACCACACAAAACAAAAAATATGGATGTCTGGTTGTGTCTTTCTCTATAAATAAACAGAGGCAGAGACAGTAAATATAGAAAGGTGGCATGTTACATTACCATAACACACCAGAAACCTAAGGGGAGGATAAAAGTGCTATTTATCAACCCACTGAGAGCTATGATTCTGTGGATTTTCATGTCTTCAGTGTTACGGGGTTTAGACAATTCCAGAATTCTATTCTTTATCTTAGAACTTCATCTTTGGAAAGCTTTTTAGTAAAACAAGGAGGTAGAGTAAAGAATGTACGAGCCTGATGGGGAACAAAGATAAATGAGTGAAACGTGGAGTATCCACACTTCACATAGAAACAGCAGGCAGGGGAAATTTCAAATTCAAAAAGAATCCTTAGTGTCAACATACTCATCATTTCCACATTCTTGTACTTCTTTGCAACCCTAGCTCGGGCAACAGCACCTGATTTCTGTTTATTATCTTTCCAAAAGCACCATTCCGGGTCAGGAATTCATTTGTCTCATTTTAAAATAGAAATTTAGTAGGAAATAAAACAGAAGTAGACAATATTTATATTAATTATGTTTCTTTTCACCTTAGAAGAGTGTATTTCATAGTTTCTCTGTGTTTCTGTTACCTCTCAAATACATATGCATGTATTTATTATTAGGCACCTATCTTTGTAGAAAACATAAAGATTTGTTAGCATTAAAGGAAACTGGATGTTACAGAGTGTGAAGAATACAGCATTTCTCTCTTTTAATTCAAAAATTTTCAAAAAACAGTATGGTTTCTAAGAGAACATGATGAACATTTATTGACACCTAGCCTATTCTGGGCTCTGAGCTATGTGCTTTAAATCTTTTACCCCATTACCCCTCATACCAACTATCTGAGATAGATATTGTTCTCCTCAGTTCACAGGTGAGATGACTTGATCGAGGTCTTGGAGCTGGGAGTTAAGCTACACCTGACATGGGAAACAGGTCGAAATTTTACACTGTACAGTTTGTGAGAAAACAGTAGCTTTTTCTCTTTCTTTCTTTCTTCTTTCTTTCTTTCTTTCTTTCTTTCTTTCTTTCTTTCTTTCTTTCTTTCTTTCTTCTTTCTTTCTTTCTTTCTTTTTCTTTCTTTCTTTCTTTCTTTCCTTCTTTTCTTTCTTTCTTTCTTAAAAAAAAGATCTTTCTCTTAAGACACCACTCCACTGATGATGGAAGAAAAATGCATATTTGTCAATTAAGGAAACATGAAAAAGAGTGACTTACACTGGAAAAGAAGCCTTGAAATGCAAAGAGATAAAGGTATCTCAGCACATCAGACCTATGCATAGCAAAGTAGGTTATAGCTTTTGCACATCTGAGTCCTAGTGTATGAATTCTGGCTTGGCACGCTGGAAATTGTGGGTAGAGACTGTGACGGGGCCTCCGTGGGGAAAGTGTCCCTACTCTCCTCTACCCACCCAAGCTTCAGCCTGGGTTGCCTCCTCAATATCAGAGGCTCCCATAGCACCCTGTGCTTCTCATTTGCAGAACCCCTGGGCCTTCTGATTACTTCCTTTCCGTCCATCTTCCCAGCCAGATCAGAGGCTCCAGGCGTGCTGTGATCATCTCCCCTCTTCACCATGGAAGACCTGGCATACAGGGCCTCAGGCAAAGCTGCCAGTGGAGACCCTGAGCCTTGGACCACCCTTCTCTCTCTTCCCACACCGGGCACCTCAGCTTCATATTCAAGTTTTCTCCTCCTCCACTTAACCACAGCTGCTCCTGTGCCTCCTCCTTGAGGCCATTTGGACAGGGAATTCTGAGGTTTTGGGTACCCGGAGCAGGGCCTAGAAATGGAGGAATGTGACCAGGGCAAACTCTGTATATTGTGGTGCCCAGGGCAGGGGCCCTGATTGCCTGAGTCTAGAGGCAATGTTGCCAGCATTCAAGAAGCGCTGCTGTGCACATGATGAACATTAATAAACTCCAGCACTGCCACAGAGAAATAACATGAAGCCAACTCAGAGGGCCCTGAACAGCAGGAAGCTATTACAGACTTCCCTGGAATAGAGGGCGGGTCTGAGGGGCAGCAATGGTAGAGCCTGGATAAAACACTCGCTGTAGCTTACCGTACTCTAGCTATTATTTTTCCATTACTTTTCTCTAACTTTTAAGGGCAGAGAATGTTCCTTTTCATTGCAGAGAAAGTTCCATTTACTTGGATGTTTACTAAATTAGGATAATCTCAAGCTTCCCAGTAATGACTCAAACAAATAGAATTTGGACGTTCTGAGAATAACCTGGACCCTCAGGTACTTTCCCTGTCTGTCACCAGTAGTTTCTAGATTCACGCAGCATGTCTAACGCATTTCTGATGATGTATTAAAGGTTCAGATTATTAAGTGAAATTTCAAAGTAAGGTAAATTCGTGTTTATACAGCAATGCCTATGGGGTAGAGATCAATGAAATGGGGACGTCCGAATGAAACAAATATAAAACCCAAACAGAAATTTTTACTGTATGAAAACAAAACCATCTTTTCTACAGCTAGACCAATGCTATGTGTCAGGCTGATTTTGCAGTTAAAGTTCAGGGCTAACAGGAAGTGAGAGCATGAGGTGTACGAGAATTGTGAAGCAATTAGAGACAGTTCCTGGGAATGAACCAGAATACTATTTGTTTTCCTCCATTGCTTTATTTTAAGAATAATTCTGAGAGATTCAGAATGTGCTTCATTTATAGAAAGAGAAAAAACAAAAGGGAATGTATATTCAGTAGACAGGAACTCCATTAAAAAAAGAATTGACAATTACTTAGAAGTCAGGAAGCCAACTTTCAAATCAATACCTTTCTTGAGAAGGGTAACTTGATGTAGTGTCAAAGTAGGAAGCATTATCAAAGGTGCATTTACTTTGCATCAGTTTTTAAGTAGCCCTGGTCAATGTGGAAACATCTGGGAAACGAAGGTCAGACAGAAAGGAGTTACAATCTGAACAAAATCTTTACGCTCTCTTAGCCAAAACCTACCATACAGGACAAAGCCAAAAATCAAGTTGAAGTTGCTTTTATACTCACATTTGCTTGGTTTTAACCTAACTGCCAAAGAACGTCTCCATCCAAGCCCTACCCCTGTCCCTCCAATAAACAGCATAACTATAAAGAGGAACAGCCATAGAATTGGATCCCTTGTGTCCCACTCATATTCTTAGTGGCATTGCAAAACGCAATCTGAATATTATTAAAGGGGACGTAGACAACAAAAGGAAGTTTAAAGTAAATTACATGAAGTGAATTTTCATCATCTCTGCTTTATTTAGTATGTGAGAAATTCAATGCCATCTACATATGTACATAACTGAAGAAGAATTTCAGCTTAACTAGCTGAAGGGGCAGAAATACATAATTTGTGGAATGATTAACCGTGATTTGCAGTATCATTATCAAATCAAGAAAGTGCTCAGTAAAGTGCACTCTAAGATGAAGTAAAGACACAGACTGCTGGAACAGAATGATGAAGAAGGAACCAAATTTGTTTTTTTTAATATTTGGCACAAAGCCTTTTCCCATTCGTTTTAAATTACTAGGAAAAGTAAACATTTTGGTAAATGCTTCAGAGAGATTTATAGGGGACCCTAAGTGCAATCTACTTGGTGACTGACTCAATTTTAATTCCTTTGGTTCTTGGTTGCAGAAAGGGCAACATTGTTACCACTTGCCTGGTCAAAGGTTACACTTCCTGCCCTCCATCAACCTGGCTGGGACATGTGAGTGTTTTTAGATACTAGTCAGGTCACCTTCCAAGGGGAATCACTCAGGCTAACCATCTGATTAAGGGGCTTTTGTAATGAATACTGCGGCCAGGTATGCAATTAGCACAGCGCTAGCTCTCCCTTGCTTAATGAAATGCATGCTAGGTGCACATTCATGGAAAAGCTAAGTAAACAAAGGCAACTGGGAGCTAGAAAGCCAAATAGTCATTCTTCCTTTTTGCAACTTTTAACTACTATTTTAATTGCATTGTTTTAGTATAATATAAAGTTTTCTGTTCACATCCCAGGGAATTTGGAAATTCAGAGTGCCAGATTTGGGTTGTTGTTTCTCCTAAGAGGCTTCCGTAGGGATGGCTTTAGTCATTCACTTTCAGCTCAACGTTAATGCCCATGGCCATGTGTGGGTGCTCTTTCCCTGTGATGTCTGTTAACGGAGAACCCTTACTGAGTGCTTACAGGAGCAAGCACTGTCTTAGGCTCTTGACTTGCTTAAGACTGATAATTCTTTCTTTCTCACAGAAAAGGAAACTGAAGTCAGATGGCTGAGAACCTGTGCTCTTACCAGTGACCCAGACTAACAAGACTGGGCCAGAGCCAAAATAGTGAAGACTTCTAAAGTTGTCCCGGGTTCTCCAAGAACCCCTCTCTGCTTTCCCTGTGGTGGTGCCCTCTCCTGGCCCTCACACACTAATATGCTGGACTCTAACCACCATCCCAACTCAAAGCAGAAGCCTTGATTTCCTAAGCTCAGGGCGGGCACTGCTGTGGTACTACCTATGGGTGTTCACTTTTGTTAGCTTGGCCAATCTAGCTTCACATCCCCTGACTATAGGGATTGTTTCAGGGTATGCGCATGACCCACAATAGTCCAATCAGAGTTGAGCTGGGTCCTGGGGACAACTGTAAGGCCCAGTCTGGCTGGATCTGCAGCTGGTTCTAACTCTGGACCAATCAGTTATGAATTCCCTTTCTGCTGAAGAAGTTTAGGTTGAGTTTTCTGACATTTGTCACAGTAAGGAGTCCTTGTATCAGAAAATAACAATGTGAAAGAAGCTGAAGGGTGGCGTGGGTGTTGTGACAGATGAGGGTGGGGGGAAGAGACCTAACATTGAAGAGCTACAACTTTGACACTTATTTTTATCATTTAATGCCCCCAGTGATCTTGCAAAGAAGTTGGCATTCTCTCTCGTTCACAGATGAGGAAACTGAGGCCTAGGGACGTCCAGTAATGTCACTCATTTCACACTGTTTGTAAGTGGTTGATTTGGCCTTCACACTGGGCCTGCCTGGCCCCAAAGGCCATGAGTGACTTTCTGCTACTCGGGGCTGCTCTGGAGACTGCTGTGTAAGATGGAGGACCTGGGGGTGAGACTGTCCAAGGCACCCTGCGTTTGATGCACCATCTTCAAAGTACTCAACGTGTCATCTCATTTGCTGAGTGCTGTGGATGAGGAGGGTGAATATGTTGAGTAGCTGTTATATTCACTTCTTGGAGATGGGCTCCTGTCATTAGGGTGGATAAGATTTGGGCTAACACTTTGGTTGTAAACATTGAGAAGAAAGAAACAAATATGAAACTGTGATGCTTTCAAAGTAGCAATGTTTTGCTATTAATATAAGAATTAATATAAGAGGACTCACAGAAGACAATGTGGACTTGACATGGCTCTTGGACATTTTTTGTTTTTGGTCTGGGAGGAGTCTGAAATACCACTGTCATCTGGCAATGAGTATGAGAGCACTAACTTCCTTCCTTGGGGAAGGAAGAGGGAATTCTCTTTTTTTTTTTTTTGACATGGTGTCTTGCTCTGTCACCCAGGCTGGAGTGCAGTGGTGTGATCTCAGCTCACTGCAACCTCCGCTACCGTGTTCAAGTGATTCTCCTGCCTCAGTCTCCCAAGTAACTACGATTACAGGCACCCGCCACCACGCCTGGCTAATTTTTGTATTTATAGTAGAAACTGAGTTTTACCCTGTTGGTCAGGCTGGTCTCATTTTCCACATTTAATTGATGGCAAGGCAAATATTTAACATTTTAAATGTCATACTGTGAGTACAGTTCTGTACCAAGTGCTTTGAGAATATTAAATAAAAGGCAGAGAACTTTGTCGAGAAAGCCAAAATATACAGAATTATGGAGCAACTAAATAGCAAGACATGAACAAGAGAAGATAGAAACACATGTATGGATATGTTTGGGGTATACCAAGGGTAACAGGAGTGATCATGAGTTAAGTAGAGCTGGCCAAAGGCAACTTTTTGTATCTCTTGAGTTTTAAGCTAAGATCCTGAGAATTAACCTCATCCATAGAAGTGGGCAGGAAAGATATCTTTTATTATAGTAGGAGCAGACTGAGGTGGCCCTTTATTCTACTGAGCAAAAGAAAGCCATAGCTGGGTCTCTGGAGAAGGGGATGATGGCAACTGGGGTTTGAGCCAGATTTCCACTGTGCCTGTATGAAATGCAGACAGGAAGAGGCAGCCTATCACGAGATTGCTATTCAAGTCCTGGAATGACACTGGGAGGCTTTACCTAGAATGGCAGCTGGGAAAACATGGAAAAGGTGAATCCAAACAAATGGGGATTTTGGCAACTGTCCTTTCTGTCTCAGTTGCTTAAGAAAAGCGCACGCCATTGGGAAGTGAATCAGACCGGCTCTTATTCATCTTTCCTTAGTGCCTGGCACTCTGGGGATATTTATATGTGTTTACTGAATGAACAAATGAATGAATGAATGAATGAATGAATGAACAAGGCTGACTCAACTGGAAGGGTACCTTAGAAGTAGGAGCAAGATGATAGCTATTGATCAATGACTGGAAGCTACAAAGAGTTCAAAAAGACGCAGAATGGAGTAGGGCCATTTTTCTTTACAGAAGTGAAAAAGTCATTAACTGGATGGAAATTGTGGTTTCTTTTGTGGTGGTGCAGGTAGAAGTTAAGATGGAAAGGATGGATCTCTTCGACTCATTTACATGGCCTGGTTACACCAGGTCTTCAACTTCCTCACCAATCAATCTTCATACCCTTAATGCTCCCTGGCTTCCCTTCTCACAGAAGTAAGACACATCAGGAGTTGAATTCCAGGTACTTTGCTCTCCGTAGACATATTTGCTATGATACGAAAGTTTTCTTGCTTGACATACCTTGGTATTCTTTACCTCTGCTCAGCGGTCTCAGCAGTTTTTTTCACCAAACCTGTCTAGAGGGTTTTGCAGACCTTTTCTCTTAAAGGGACATTTCTGTTTCCTCCAAACATTTTCTAAAACACCTGAAAAAAATCAATTAAAAGAAAAAGTAGCTTGTAGTTTCTAATGGTATTTGTGACTTTATAGGCAGTTAAATCTCTTCCTATATACATCCTAAATCAACAGAATCTCACCTTCATCTTTCCTTGTTTCTCTCAACTCAGGAAATTGTTCTCGTAAATGGAGTCCCTCCCCCATGAATACCCGGGACGACCAGAGCCACAGAGTCCTCTGATCATGCCCCAGGTTGATGGTTCTGTGGGCAGGAGGTCCGCATGCATTGCTCCAGTGGTTCCATAAAATGAAATTCCTTTCCCAAGCTGGAGTCCCTGGAATTTACCTCTTTCTTCTTGCCTTCCTTGAGAGATAGAGAATCTGAGTTAATCCCTTCAGGATTCTTATGCATTTCACTCTTGCCTGTTCTGCTGCTGTCCTCCACTTAAATACCCGAGACAAATTCCCTAAGCTCATTCTAGCACTGATCCTTATTTTCTTATATAAAGGGGGAATTGCATTAAAGGTAGAGTTTCTTTAAGTGAAATTCTTATGCAATTACATGTATTTTTTCTGTATTCAATGGTTGACTGTTATTCTCTTACGATGTCAAATCCTTTCTAACCTTGCTTTTCAAAACAAGCTTTTGTTTTCTATTTCCTGTAGCTCACTTTGGGGGAAAGAAGTTTCATGGCATTTAGAGGAAAGGATGCTTAGACTAGGAGTGAAAACACCAGGTTTTCCATTTCCCTTGTCTCTTGGGGAATAAAACATCTTGGCATAGGCACACTGCAAGGTGCTGCCAACAGACAGCTACTTTTAGAAATCAGTTCATTAGACCTTTAATTTCTGTGACATTTGTCTTCCTAACTTAAATGTAAACTTTTTTGAAAGTGGGAACTGATTGTTTCTTTTCCTTTTTTTTTTTTTTTGATTTTCTGAGCCAGCTTCAGGACTGGGTTCTCTAAATTATGAGAAAGGCCTCTATACGTGTAGCTGGTACATGGGTTGAGATAGCTACTAATTCCTATGGGGTTGGCTCTGATTGTTAAAGTCAATGTTTTAAAATGATAACATTTTGAAAATGAATTTATGCCAATATATGGAATGTGATGGCATGTTCACTATAATTATTTAAGCATTTTTGTCTCCAAATGTCAGAAAACCCAATTCAAAGTGATGTAAACAAGAAGTGGAGTGTTCTCCATTCATTTGCAATTTACCTTGCTTTTTCTGCCAAAATGATTAGTAGCACTCCCTTCACTCTCAAAAGTGCCTGGATTTGGAAGATAAAATATTTGGTCATCTGTATGAGTGCTCAATGGCTGCCATAACAAATGACTACAAACTTAGTGGCTTAAAACAACACAAATTTCCTGTCTTATGATTCTGTAGGCCAAAAGTCCCACACAGGTCTCACTGCGCTAAATTCAAAGTGGCAGCAAGGCTGGGGTCCTTCCTGATGCCCTAGAGAAGAATACATTTTTTTGTTTCCTAAAACATTTATTTTTAAATAGACTCTATTTTTTAAAGCAGTTTTAGGTTCATAGCAAAATTGGGCAAAAGGTACAGAAATTTCCCATATGACCCTGTCTTCACACATGCGTAGCCTCCCCCAGTATCCTTGCTTTTCCCAGTTTCTAGAGGTCGCCTGCATTCCTTTGCTCATGGCCCCTTCCTTCAACAGTGTCCGGCCACATGCTCCTCATATTACCATCTCTCTTTGTCCTCTCTCCTGGTTCTCTCTTCCACATTTAAATGCCCTTGTCATTCCAGCACGCCCATCCAGAACAATCTAGGATCATCTTCCTTTTTAAATGTCATCAGTCGAGTAGCAACCTTGATTCTATCTGCAACTTAATTCCCCTTTGTCCTGTAACAAAACATATTTACAAGAGCCAGCGATTAGGCCACGGTCATCTTTGGGGGGTCTTTATCCAGCCTATCACATCACTATACTCTTAAAGGGCTTTATTATTATATTATACATATCAAGAAGTCTAGACATGCGATGACTGCAGAAGGGGAAGTTTGCAGCTGATGACATCATTATGAGCCCAACTTCTCAGGCCTTTCTGGTGAACCATCTTCAGCATGCAAGCTTGTCTTTTGGGTTGGGTGCAAGATGGCTGCTGCTTTCTCAGCCACTGTGTGCAGACACATCCACAGCCAGCTCAGTTAAACGAGGGGTAAAGAAGGGGCTGTTTTCTCTCCTGTAAGTCCTTACTAGTGATGAAAATCGTCTCCACAGCCCCACAAGAAGATGCTTGTGTTTCACTGGTGAGGACTGTAGCACAGCATCGTTCACCCTCTGAAGCACTGTGGCTGAGGAAGGAGTGGACACCAGAGTAACCTGGGGTTTTCCCAAAGGAAGGACAAAAAGGGAAGGACTCATGGGCAGGCAACCGACGATATCCTATGCATTCACAGGAAGGCAGGAGCAGGAATCTTCAGGGCACTCTTGTGACACATACTAGTTTCTATGCATGAAATTCTTTGGGACTATGAAGTAGGTAATAATTTTATTTAGACTCTTCCAGAAATCTTAAGGCACAGCAAGATTGTTTTCAGTATTGCACAGATGAAGGAAGAAGAAACTGTGAAACCAAATGGCATTCGAAGAAGGTGGGTCTGAACTATAGCCCTTAGGTATCCATCTTTGGTTTGCACCTGAGCCTTATTGCAGCTGTTTGATATCTTAGTCCTGTAAAGACTTTTGTTTGAGTATAAATGTATGTAAAATCTTGAGGTACAAAAGCAGAACTTGTCAGCGTATTTTTTAATATTTTATAATAACTTTGCAAGTTTTCTATATTATCCATGCTCGATGCTTCAATAACTATTGTAGCTAATAGTCTCATGTACTTTTGTGACTATATGCAAGCATATTGATAGCTACAGCCACATAATGCAGAGCAGTGCATTCCAGTAAACAACTGGGCTTTAAGATCCTATTATTATTACTGTCAGCAGGAATATATGGTAAATACAAGAAGGCACAAGCAATAAAAATAGCCTCATGTCCCTGAAATAGTCCAGGTGAAATAACATGCCAGGCATGGGTAAATATCCACAAGCTACCACAGAGCACCTCTTCACCCCTTGTGGAAGTAGGCTGTTAACAATAGAGGAAAATTGCTACTGAGATTATTAGAATGGAGTAGTGACACCTGGTAGTGAAGTGGCCCATTCTAGTGCTGTGGATAAAGCATGGTTCTCTCACATCATTCTACAGAAAAAAGTGGATTAAAACATGAATATGCTATTTAATTATTACACCAAATTATTATCTTCATGGAAACTCATTCATCTAATTAATAAGTGTTTGTTGAGCACCTACTATGTTTCTTTTACCATTCCAGGCTTTTAGGGATAGATTAGTGAACAAACAAAGATCCCTGCCCTTATGGAACTTACAGTTACATAAGAGATGGACAAAAAACAATAAATGTAACAAATCAGTAAATTACATGGTGTGTTAGAAGGTGATAAATGTCATGGGAAAAAAGTTAGAGCAGGTTAAAGGGGATTGGAAATATGAAGAGAAAAACAGAAGAGAAGAGGAGGGTTAGTGTTTACAACCTTAAATAAGGCAGGCAGAGCTGATCTCATTGAACAGGTGGTATTATGAAAACAATGAGAAGTGAGGGAGTTAGCTTTGAAGGCAGGAGAAGCATAAATCAGATTTCATCTCTTCCTGATATCCCCATTCACACTTAAAGCCTTTCAAAACCTTCCCTTAGCACATACAGGGAAGTCTAACACTTTAACAGGACCTGTAAGGTAATATTTTCTTCCTCTCAAATCATATCTTGTTCATCTCTTCCTCCCGCCGTTACATTGCTTCAGCCACCTGGTCAATCTTCTGTTCCTCGGGGGCTTCACCTTCTTTGTTGCTTGGGACCCTTTTCCTTGGAGGTTTATCACGGCTGGCTCCTTGGCTCCTTCTCACCCTTCAGGTCTCAGCTGAAATGTCATCTCCTCAGAGAGGCCTTCCTGAGTCCCTGTCAAAATTGGACACCAGTTACTCTGCTGCATCACACTATTGATTTCCCTTGTACCATCTTTTTTACTATAATCTGCCGTTTTCTGGTTTATATATTTGTTTCCTTATGTTGTCTGTCTTCCTTCTTTAGAATGTTAGTGCCCTGAAGGAGCCTTACACATGGAAAATGACCTTATCCATTTTATGCCTTACTTTATCTCTAAAATTTAGCACACAGTCCACACCCAATACATTTGTTAAGTGATATGGTTTGACTCTGTGTCCCCACCTAAATATCATCTCAAATTATAATCCCCACGTGTAGAGGGAAGGCGGTGAATGGATTATGGGGGCGGTTTTCCCCATGCTGTTCTCGTGACAGTGAGTTCTCACGAGATTTGATGGTTTTATAAGGAACTCTTCCTCTTTTACTTTCTCTTCTCTCTCTTGTCACCTTGTGAGGAAGATGCCTACTTCTCCTGCCATGACTATAGGTTTCCTGAGGCCTCCCCAGCCATGAGGAACTGTGAGTCAATTAAACCTCTTTACTTTATAAATTATCTAGTCTCGGGTATTTCTTTATAGCAGTGTGAAAATAGACTAATAAGTGAACAGATGCTTTCTTGTGTGTATGAATGTTTGGAGGCTTGTTGCTTTGTAGCAACTTAAGGCTTACAGAGTACTCACCAGCCACCACACCACTGCCACCACCACACATGCATGCGTGTATGTGCGTGTGCACACACGGGCAGATAACACTTTTGTGATGTTGCTAGGGAAATTACTGGATAATTAATCTGCACTGCCCTGCCCTCTCTTGCCAAAAGACCTATTGCTAGGCACATCTGAGGGAGGTAGCGTGTTTACAGACAGATCGACCCTGGGACGTACTGCAAGTGATCAGCATTACAGTTGCTTAATAAAGCATCTGCTTCGTTGCAGGTTAAATTAGGGCAATCATTGTTTATTGCTGTTTCAGGGGCTGTTTATCTATCTATCTGAAAAATTATGAACTAGAATCTTGCCAAGGTTTGGAGTTTTTCCCAACAAAATCTAGAATAACTGGATATCAGCACAACTGAGTTGCCACTTGCAGAGATTGTAATTGCACAGCTACAGGTGGTAGCACCTGCCTTGTTTCCGTTGTTTTCAAAACAGCTGTCTTGGTAATAGGTTTTACTCTTCTAAAATGAGGTGAGGGAAACAAAAAAGAAAAGGAAAGGAAAAGATGGAGGCTATTTTCTTGAGTTGATTTTCTTTAAGCCTCTTCAGAAACTAAATCAAATGTAACTGGTCTGTAGAAGGCATTTTGCTAAGAGAGTCTATTGGGGTTAAAGGATATTAATGTTTTTTATTTTTTTTGAAAGAAAGAAAAAGAGAGGAAAGAAAGTGAGAGTGAAAGAAAGAAAAAAAAGAATGTACGAGAGAGAGAAAGAGGAAGAGAAAGAGGGAGAGATAACGGGATTCTTGTTCTATTGCCCAGGCTAGAATGCAGTCTAAAAAT
>CAUYNN010053729.1:0-26740 GCA_963574175.1 Chiropotes sagulatus
AAGGATCAATGCAACAAGAAGAGCTAACGATCCTAAATATATACACACCCAATACAGGAACACCCAGATACATAAGGCAGGTTCTTAAGGACTTACAAAGAGACTTAGACTCCCACACAGTAATAGTGGGAGACTTTAACATTATACTGTCAATATTAGACAGATCAACAAGATAGAAAATTAACAAGGATATCCAGGACTTGACCTCAGACCTGGAACAAGTAAACTTAAATATTTACAGAACTCTCCACCCTAAATCCACAAAACATACATTTTTCTCAGTATCACATTACACCTATTTTAAAAGTGACAACATAATTGGAAGTAAATCACTCCTCAGCATTGCATAGCATTTCACAGGTTTAAATAAAGTATTGGTTGGCTGCTTGTTTGTTATTTTCATCCCTTATTCCTTCCTGTCTCAATTGTTAAGCACAATTATTGGCATAAAAGAGGTTTTTAATACCCATTTTTAGACTGCATTCTAGCCTGGGCAATAGAACAAGAATCCTGTTCTCTCTCCCTCTTTCTCTTCTTCTTTCTTTCTCTATTACATTCTTTTTCTTTCTTTCTTTCACCCTTTCTTTCTTTTCTCTCTTTTTCTTTCTTTCAAAAAAAAAAATCTTAAGGTGACTTCTGGTTTCAGGTACAGCATGAAAAAGTTTGGAAGTCACTACTAATGCATTCTAACAAAAAGTAAAAAACTGAACAATAAACAATTCTTACAGGATTTATTTTAAAAAATGAGTCAAACTGCTCTCTCAAAAATGGAGGTACAGACAGACAAAGACAGGGAATTATAACTTGACAGAACAGGAACCCTTAAGCAAGAACTTTCATGGAAATCAGTACCAGATAAGGAATCCTGAACTGTAATTGACAAATTGATGGAGGCTTATTGTGGATAAATCTGAAAGATAAAAGCTTTAAGGCCACCCAGTTATAGTTTGACCACCAAATGTTTGTGAGTACTGGGTTCTTAAAGTAGATATCAAAGAAAAATCCCCTTGTGCTTCCAGCATGAGGAAGGAAAAACAAACCATTTAAAAAATAAATCATGTAATTCAATTCTTAATAAAGCCTAACTTTAAGAGAAACTATTTAGCCTGTTCCTAAACTACTGGAAATTTATCAGAGCCTAACTGACTTGTGGGAAGAGAAAAACCCAACTTGAGCTTCTTCTAGCCTTTCACTTGAGAGAAGATAAATATCGAACTCCAGCTCACCCTAATCATCCAGTCCTACTTGAGGGGGAAAGATCAAGAAGCACTTTCAGAATTTACATTCCAGAGTCACAGGCTCACTAAAAGACTGAGACCTAATTATAGGAATATAGAAGACTTCCCTTCCCATTACACCTTACCACCACATCATTAAATTCCTTCATATAGAAGTGTGTGTGTGTGTGTGTGTGTGTGTGTGTGTGTGTGTGTGTGTTTTCCCAGAACATTATATCCAGCTTTCAAGAAAAATGTTACCGGGCACATTAAAGACAAAAACCACAGTTTGGAAAGAAGGAGCAAACAACAGAACCAGATGCACCTGTGGCAAAGATGTTAGAATTATCAGACTGGAAATTCAAAGCAACTATGGTTAATAGGCCAAAAAAAGTAAAGTAAGAAGTATACAAGTATATGTAAAAAGTGAAAAGCATATTTTACAAGATAAAGTAAAAAGCATACAAGAACAGATAGGGAATATGAGCAGAGATGGAAATTTAGAAATAATAACCAAAATTAAAGATAGAGATAAAATATTGTACTAGAAATAATGCCTTTCGTGGGCTTATTAGTAGACTTGACATGACTGAGAAGAGAATCAATGAGCTTGAGGGCATCTCCATAGTAACCTCCCAAACTGAAAAGCAAAGAGAATAAAGACTGTAAAAAAGCAGAACAGAATATTCAAGAGCTTTGAGACAACTACAAAAGGTTTATCATTTGTGTAATGATGACACAAAAAAGATCAGGAAGAAAGAAAGAAACAGAAGACATATTTGAAACAATCATGATGAAAAATTTCCTTGTTAATGTGAAACACCAAAGATATAGAAAGCTCAAAGAATGGTAAGGAGAATGAATGACCCAAACTACATTTAGATATATTATATTCAAAGTACAGAAAGTCAAAAATCAAAAGAATTTCAAAAGAAGACACAACAACACACTATGCCTGTGTGGGGGCAAAAATCAGAATTATATATGATTTATATTTAGAAATCACGCAATGAAGAAGAAACTATAGTGAAAAATTTTAAGTGTTCTGAGATAAAACCATAAACCTAGATTAGTATACTCTGCAAAATTATCCTTCTAAAGTGAAGAAGAAAAAACAACTTTTTCAGACAAATAATAATTAATGGAATTTGTGGCCAGTATAGTTGATTGCCAACAAAACTTTAAAAGAAGTTATTTGGAGACAAGGAAAATGATATGGGACAGAAACTGAGATCTTCATAAGAAAATGAAAAAGCATCAGAGAAAAAATAAATGATGAAAAATTAAGATTTTTATTTTTTAGTTCTTAAATTATCTAACAGGTAACAGTTTGTTGAAAATAATAATAACAATACATTCAATTATGAATTCTTATATATGCTTATGTATAAGCACAATGAAAGGCAGCAATAACAAAAAGAACAAGAGGGAGAAATTAGTATTACTTTGTTATTAAAACATACTTGCACTACCCATGAAGTGGTACACTGTTACGTGGAAATGGGTTTGAATTATCAGTAAGCCTATGAAAGACATTCTTTATTTCTTTTTATTTTTCTGGTCACTTATATTGCTTTTCTTAAAAAATAAATTTTTTATGAACTGTATTACAACTTGTAAAGACCATTGATTACATTTTGCTTTGTCTTACACTTTCTTCAGAAAAAAAAAATTATTTTAGTTTAGGACAAAAACTTACCGTACAAGATTTTTTAATACAAAGTTATCGTTTTACCTTTTATTTTTACCAAAAAATACATTTTTATAACATGTTTTACATTCTTAGAATTTATTGATTTGTTTTTAAATTACTTATTTATATTATACTTTAAGTTCAGGGATACATGTGTGGAATGTGCAGGTTTGTTACGTAAGTATACAAGTGTCCTGGTGGTTTGCTACACATATTAGCCCGTCATCTACATTGGGTATTTCTACTAATGCTATCCTTCCCCTAGCCCCACCTCCCCCACAACCCGACAGGCCCTGTTGGATGATGTTCCCCTCCCTGTGTCCACGTGTTACGTTTATTGATATGTAAATGGACTAAATGCCCTAATTAAAAGGCACAGGCTGGCAAAATGGATAGTCAACACCTATTGGTGTGCTGTATTCAGGAGATCCATCTCATGTGCAAAGACACACATAGGCTCAAAATAAAGGTATGTAAGAATATTTACCAAAAAAATGGAAACAAAAAAAAAAAAAAAAAAAAAAAGGAAAAAAAAAAGAGAGCAGGAATTGCAATCCTAGTCTCTGTCAAAACAACAGACTTTAAAACAACAAAGACCAAAAAAGACAAAAAAGGGCATTACATAATGATAAAGAGATCACTGCAACAAGAAGAGCTAACTATTCTGAATATATATGCATCTAATACAGGAGCACCCAGATTCATAAAGAAAATTCTCAGAGACCTACAAAGAGACAGACTCCCACACAATCATAGTGGGAGACTTTAACACCCCACTGTCAATATTAGACAGATCAATGAGACAGAAACTTAACAAAGACATTCAAGACTTGAACTCAGCTCTGGACCAAATGGACCTAATAGACATGTACAGAACTCTCCACCTCAATCAAGAGAATATACATTCTTTTCAGCAGCACATCACTTATTCTAAAATTGACCACTTAATTGGAAGTGAAACACTCCTCAGCAACTCCAAAAAAAAAAAAAAAAAAATGGAAATCATAACAGTCTCTCAGACCACAGTGCAAACAAAATAGAACTCAGGATTGAGAAACTCTCACTCAAAACTGCACAACTGCATGGAAACTGAACCACCTGCTCCTGAATGACTACTGAGTAAATAACAAATTAAGGAAGAAATAATGAAGTTCTTTGAAATATAGATGCACAAATTCTTAACAAAATACTAAAATACTAGCCAATGGAATTCAACAACACATAAAAAAGATAATTTACCCTAATTAAAGGGGATTAATCCCAGGGATGCCAGGATGGTTCAATATACACAAATTAATAAACATAATATGCCACAGTAAGAACTCAAGAAAAAAACCATGTGATGATTTCAATAGATGCAGAAAAAGCATTGCATAAAATTCCACACCCTTTATGATAAAATTTCTCAACAAACTTGGTATAGAAGGAACACGTCTCAAAGCAATAAAAGCTATATCTGACAAACCTATGTCTAACATAATAATGAATGAGGAAAAATGGATAGGTTTCTCTATAAGATATGGAACAAGATAAATATGCACACTGTCACCATTTTTATTCAACGTAATATGGAAATTCCAGCTACAGCAATTAGGTAAGAGAAAGAAATAAAAGGTATTCAAATTGGAAAAGAAGAAGTCAAATTACTCTGGTTCACAGATGACATGATCTTATGTGTAGAAAAAAAAAATCCGGCCAGGCACTGTGGCTTACACCTGTAATCCCAGCACTTTGGGAGGCAGAGGTGGGAGGATCATGACGTCAAGTGATTGACATCTTCATGGCCAACATGGTGAAAACCTGTCTCTACTAAAAATACAAAAATTAGCTAGGTGTGGTGGTGCATGCCTGTAGTCCCAGCTACTCAGGAGTCTGAGACAGGAGAATCGCTTGAACCTGGGTGGTAGAGGTTGTAGTAAGCCGGGATCGCACCACTGCACTACAGCCTGGCGACAGAGCCAGACTGCGTCTCAAAACAAACAAACAAACAAAAACAACTCCATCAGAAATTATCATATTTAATGATTGATTGTTGCAGAATACAAAATCAATATCAGCAGTACCCATATACATCAACAGTGAACAATCTAAAAAAGAAATCAATAAAGCAATCTTACTTATAATAGGTACAAAGAATAAGAAATATCTAAAGATTAACCAAAGTAAAAGATCTGTACAAGAATAATGATAAAACACTGATAAAAGTAATGGAAGAGAGCTCACACAAAAATGAAACATATTACATACTCATAGTTGAAAAAAAAGTGTATTGTTAAAATGTCAACAAAACTCAAAGCAATTTATAGATTTAATGCAATCCTTATCAAAGCACTAATAACATTCTCCAAACATATAGAAAAAAAATTATGAAATTTTCATGGAGCCACAAAAGACTGAGTAGACTAAACAATGCTGAGAAAAAAATGGCAAAGCTGGAGGTATTATACTATCTTCAAAACATGTGACCAATCTACAGTAATCAAATCATCATGGTACTGGCATAAAAACAGACTTACTGACGAATGTAACAAAACAGCAAACTGAGACAGAAATCTATGCATTTACAGCCAAATCACATTTTTTTTTTCAAAGCAAGAAGAACATACAATGGGGGAAAGGACAATCTCTTAATAAATGGTGCTGAGAAAACTTGATAACCATATGCAGAATAATTAAGTTAGACACTTATCTCTCATCACTTACAACAAAATTAAATAAAAATAAAGACTTAAATGCAACACCTCAAACTATGAAACTACTAAAAGAAACATTGGCAAAATGCTCCTGGACATTGGTGCAGGCAAATATATTTTTGTGTGTAAAACCTCAAAAGTACACGCAATCAAAGCAAAAATATGTATAGGATTATGTCATGCTAAATAGCTTCTTCACAGCAAAGGAAGCCATCAACAAAGTTAAGGGACAATCCACAGAATGGGAGAAAAGATTTGCAATCTATCAATCTGACAAGGGATTAATACTCAAAATATGTAGGAAACTCAAAATGCTCAATAGAAAATATCTGATTTTAAGATGGGAAAATATCTAAATAGACACTTTTTAAAAGATGACATACAAATGACTATCAGGTATATAAAAGTGCTCAACATCACTAATCATAAGAGAAACGCAAATCGAAGCACAATGAGATATTTTCTTACCCAATTTAAAAATGTTAAGAGGTATGTAGTGAAAAGGGAACTCTCATAAACTGTTGCTGGGAATGTAAATTATTACAGCCACTAAGAAAAACCATACTGGGGGTTCTCAAAAAACTACAAATAGAACTCCCACCTGGTACATCAATTTCAATACTGGGTATATATCCAAAAGCAAGAAAATAAATATATCAAAGAGATATCTGTATTTTCACATGTATTGAAGTACCATTAATAATAGCTATAATATGGAATCAGCCTAAGTATCCACAAATGGATAAATACATAAAAATGTCATATATATGTATACACACACATGAAAATACTATTCATCCATACAAAAGAATTAAATTCTGAACATCAGCAAGATGGCATACCAAAGATGCCAAGCACTCATCTCTGCACCTCTCACTCCACACCACACACCACACTGTCTCTTATTAAACATATTATATATATATATATATATATATATATATATATATATATATATTAATATAAGATTGTTGCATAGGTACATACATGGCAATGTGGTTTGCTGCCTTCCTCCTTATCATCTATATCTGCCGTTTCTCCCCATGTTATCCCTCCCCAACACCTCACCCCCCACTGTGCCTTCCCTAGTTTCCCCCACAGACCCCAGTGTGTGATGCTCCCCTCCCTGTGTCCATGTGTTCTCATTGTTCAACACCTGCCTGTGAGTGAGAACATGCAATGTTTGAAATTATTTTCTGTTCTTGTGACAGATTGCTGAGAATGATGGTTTCCAGGTTCATCCATGTCCCTACAAAGGACACAAACTCATCGTTTTTTATGGCTGCATAGTATTCCATGGTGTGTATGTGTCACAATTTCCCTGTCCAATCTATCATGGATGGGCATTTGGGTTGGTTCCAAGTCTTTGTTATTGTAAACAGTGCTGCAATTAAACAGCTAATATTTTACTAGAATGTTAAATGGAATGCACTGCAGTGCAGCTATAGAGTGGAAAGGGTCCTGGGCAAATGATCTGAACAGGCATTCTCAAAGGAAGACATACAAATATATTTTTACAATGTTCATCATCAGTAATCATGAAGGAAATGCAAATCAAAACCACAAAGAAGTATCATTTCACACCAATTAGGATAGCTTTTATCAAAAAGACAAAAAATAACAAATGCTGATAAGGATGTGGAGAAAAGACAACACATACACTTCTGGTGGGAATGTGAACTAGTAGAGACACTATAGACAACAGCATGAAGTTTTCTCAGAAAACTGAAAATAGAACTACCATATAATGCAACAATTCCACTAATGAGCATTTATCAACAGGAAAGAAAATTACATCAAATAATGATCTTCACCCTGATGTTTATTGCAGCCCTGTTTCCACTGGCCAAGATATGGAATAAACCTAGGTGTCCAATAACGGATGAATGGATAAATAAAATGTGGTATTATACATGCTGCATACACAAAGAAATACTATAGAGCCACAAAAGAGAGTGAAATCCTGTCATTCATGGCAGTATGGATGGAACTGCATGACATTATGTAAGTAAAATAAGCCAGAAATGGATACCTCATATTCTCCTGATGTTTGGAAGCTAAAAATTGTTTATTTCACAGAAATAAAAACTAGAACAGAGGATACTAGATGCTGAAAAGAGTAAGGGGAAGAGAAGCTTAGGGAGAAATTTGTTAAAGGATAAAAAAAATTACAGCTAAATGGCAGAATTAAGTTCAAGTATTCCACATCACCATAGGGTGACTACAGTTAACAATAACATATAGTGTCAAATAGCTACAAAAAGAATATTGGATGTTCCTAACACAAAGA
Source organism: Chiropotes sagulatus (assembly GCA_963574175.1). Taxonomy (NCBI): domain Eukaryota; kingdom Metazoa; phylum Chordata; class Mammalia; order Primates; family Pitheciidae; genus Chiropotes; species Chiropotes sagulatus. Next base: position 7,894 of record CAUYNN010053729.1, read on the forward strand.
AATAATAAATGTTTGAGATGATGGATATGCTATTTACCTTGATATGTTCACTATACATTATATATATATATATACACATATATATAAAATTACTATGTATCCCATAAATATGTAAATTACTATGTCAGTTGAAAAATAAATGAAAAAAGAATGAAATACTATTACTTGCAGAAACAAGGATGAAACTGAGGTCATTAAGTTAAATAAGCCAAGCGGAGAAAGACAAATATCGTTATGTTCTCACTCAAGTATGAGAACTACGATAGTGAATCTCATGAAGGTAAAGAGTAGATTAATGCTTACCAGGAGCTGGGGGGGGGCGTGTAGAGAGAGGTTAATTAATAGGTACAAATATACAGTTAGATAGAAGAAATGAAAGTTAGCATTTGATAGATCAGTAGGGTGACTATATTTAACAATATCTATTGTAACTTTCAGAATTGCTAGAAAATAATTATTAAAATGTTTCTATCATAAAGAAAAAAATAAATAATATGCATATCTCAATTACACTCATTTGATCTTTACACATTATAAAAATGTAGCACATGTTCCCTCAAAATATGTACATTTATTTATGTATTAATCAAAATTAGTAAGCCAAAAGCTGTCAAATGTGGTTTAACAATTCAAATAGAAACAATGTGTCTTCTCATTAAGACCCAATTGGGGAGGCAATATATTATAGTATGGCTACTTAGTATATTTCTTAGGAGTTGCACCACTGCAACTTTTATATAGCTATTGAATTGGTAACATTGAAGTCACAATTAAACTTTCTTGTCATGTTAATAACCTTCAGAATTCAATGAGACTAATAGTACCATATTTTAACAATTTACCTACATCACAATAAAAATTGTTTGTTAGGATATTTCATTACAAGGCATTGATGTAATTATTATAGCAGCAAAAAGTCAGTAATGACCACAAGTACTCAGCTACTAACTCTGCACATCATCTTTGAGCACTAAAAAAATAGTATTGACTCTGCCAAAAGAATATCAACAGCCAGCACCAGGGATAAACATTCCCGGGATGATGCATTTTTGATATCATATTATAATTTTCCCTTTCTTGTCCTTGTTTTGAACTCAGTATCTACGTTTGTCATAACCCTCTAATATCTTGTTACAATCACTAATTTTTGTTATTTTGTACTATCTCCACTATAAAAGCTGGGCTAGATATTCAATTATTTAAAATTATAAACTAAACAAATTTTAAAATAAAGAGTATGAATATACATTTAGATAGACGAAATGAAAATTAGCTTTTGATTGATCAATAGGGTGACTATAGTTAACAAAAATCTATTGTACCTTTCTAAAATAAATTTTAGATTTGTTTAGTTTAAAAAACATTTTAATAAATTTTAAAATAAAATTTATTTTAATAATTGTAAATAAAACCTATTTATTTAACTTCAAAAATCAAGCCAAAGTAAGACTTTCAACCTTTTCTGCTCAGTCCTGTTAAATATTTTAAAATATCTATAACTTACGTATTACATGGTTTATAAAAATATGGAAATAATCTCAAAAGTCACAACCCTTCCAACTAGAGTTCATTTTGCCTGGTAGTAAAAAATATGACATATTTCTCCTTTGCCATACAGAATGAGACACAAGCCAGAGGTTTATTAGTAAGTTTAGTGAATGGGGCAACTAGACTTTGTTTTAGAGCCTCTATGATAATGAAATTACTGAGGACAAAAGAGGTAGGCAATGCATCTACAATATGAGATTTCTATAAGAATACCTTAAAATTGCAGAAGGTTTTGAGATTTTCAAAGCTCATTGATCAACTTTTTTCTTATGTGACATTTACTAATAGCTCTGTGTTAAGCAACTATCCTCTCTATTTTAGAGATAACATAGTGAAGCTCATGTCTTTGAGATTTTCTCCTTTTTTTCCTGGGTATATTGAGGTAAAATAGACAAATAAAAATTATAAATATTGAAGATGTACAGTGTGGTATTTTGATATGTGTTTCCATCGTGAAATAATTACCTCAATCAAACTAATTAACATATATATCACCTCATACTGTTACCATTTATTTGTGGTAAAAACATTTAAATTAAACACATTTCAATTATACAATACAGTGTTAACTATAGTCACTATGCTGTACACTAGTTTCTCAGAACATATTTATCTTGCATAACTGAGATTTTTGTACACTTTGACCAATACTTCCCTCAGCCCCTACCAACCGCCATTCACTCTCTGTTTCTATAAATTTGACTTTTTTGATTTAACATATAAGTGAGATAATGCAGCATTTGTCTTTCTTTGCCTGTTTTATTTCAGTTAGCACAATGCCTTTTAGGTTCATTTATGTTGATGCAAATGACAGGATTTCATTTTTTGAGGCTTAAAAATATTTATTGTGCACATATGTCATACTTTCTGTGTTCATTCATCTGTTAATAGACATTTAGGTTGACTCAATATTTTGGCTCTTGTGAATAATGCCACATGACATAAAAATTCAGAAAGCTTTTGAGATAGTGACTTTAATTATTTTGGATATATAACCAGAAGTGAAATTGTAGATCACGTGATAGTTCTCTTTTTAATTTTTTGAAGAACCTCCATACTGTTTTTTATAATAGCTGTACCAATTTACATTCTTACTAGCAGTGGATAAGTATTCAGTATTATCCACATTCTCACCAACATGTACCTTTGGACATTTTGATAATAGGTATAAGGGAATATATCATTGTGGTTTTGATTTGCATTTCCCAAATGATTAGCATCATTGAGTATCTTTTCAAATATGTGTTGGCCACTTGTGTGTCTTCTTTGGAATAATGTCCACTCAGATCGTTTGCCCATTTTTAATTAGGTTATTTGTGGTGTTTTGTTTGTATTTGTTCTTTAGCTATTAAATTATAGAAGTTTCTTTTGTATTTTGGCTATTAAACCCTTGTCAGAAATATGGTGCTATGGTTTGAACGTGTCCCCTCCAAAAATTCAAGTGTTCGAAACTTAATTCCCAATGCAACACTGCTAGAAAGTGGGGCCTAATAGAAACTATATAGAATAGGAGGGCTCTACCTTTTGATTTCATATTTGATCCATTGGTTGGTTGTATGTGTTTTAATTTTCACATACTGTAAAACTCTTCAGTTTACCTTGTGTTATTAATTTCTGGTGTCATAAGATGGTGGTTGGAAATGATACTTGACATGATTTTAATCATCTTGAATTTTTTGATATTTGTTTTGTGCCCTAACTTATGTTCTACCCTGGAAATAATTCTGTGTGTGCTTGACAAGTACATGTATTCAGCTGATGCTATAAGAAATATATATGATAGGTCCATTTGTTTAAAGTGAAGGTCAAGTTCACTGTTTCCTCATTGATTTTCTGACTGTATAATCTATCCATTGCTGAATGCAGGGTATTGAATCTCCCTACTATTATTGAATTACTCTCTATTTATCTCTTCAATTCTGTAAATATTTGCTTAATAGATTAGGTGCTCTGATATTGGATTCATATATATTTACCATTGTTATAGCCCCTTGATCTCTTTGGGTGATCATTTGCATGGAATATTTTTTATCCTTTCACTTTGAGCCTATGTGTGTCCTTAAACCTAAACTGAGTCCTTTGTAAACAACATATAGTTAGATCTTGTTTTATATCCATTAAGGCACTTAAAAGTAAAAGAGGAAGTCAAATTGTCTCTATTTGCAGATGACATGATTGTATATTTAGAAGACTCCATTGTCCGAGCCCAAAATCTCCTTAAGCTGTTAAGCAACTTCAGCAAAGTCTCTGGATACAAAATCAGTGTGCAAAATTCACAAGCATTCCTATACACCAATAGCAGACAGAGAGCCAAAGAGTGAGTGAACTCCCATTCACAACTGCTACAGAGAGAATAAAACACCTCGGAATAAAACTAACAAGGGATGTGAAGGACCTCTTCAAGGAGAACTACAAACCCCTGCTCAAGGAAATAAGAAAGGAAACAAACAAATGGAAAACATTCCATGCTCATGGTTAGGAAGACTTAATATTGTGATAATGGCCATACTGTCCAAAGTAATTTATAGATTCAATGCTATCTCCATCAAGCTACCATTGACTTTCTTCACGGAATTGGAAAAAAACACCTTAAACTTCATATGGAACCAAAAGGGAGCCTGCATAGCCAAGACAATCCTCAGCAAAAAAACAAAGCTGGAGGCATCACACTGCTAGACTTCAAACTAAAGTACAAGGCCACAGTAATCAAAACAGCATGGTACTGGGACCGAAACAGAGATATAGAACAATGAAACGTAACAGAGGCCTCAGAAGTAATGCCACATATCTACAACTATTCAATCTTTGACAAACCTGACAAAAACAAGCAATGGGGAAAAGATTCCCTGTTTAATAAATGGTTTTGGGAAAACTGGCTAGACACATGCAGAAAGATGAAACTGGATCCCTTCCTTACACCTTATACAAAAATTAACTTCGGATGTATTAAAGATTTAAACATAAGACCTAGCACCATAAAAACCCTGGAAGAAAACTTAGGCAATACCATTCAGGACATAGGAATAGGCAAGGGCTTCATGACTAAAACACCAAAATCAATGGCAACAAAAGCCAAAATAGACAAACGGGATCTAATTAAACTTAAGAGCTTCCGCACAGCAAAAGAAACTATCATTAGAGTGAACTGGCAACCAACAGCATGGGAAAAAATTTTTGCAATCTACCCACCTGACAAAGGGCAAATATCCAGAATCTACAAAGAAATTAAATTTACAAGAAAAAAACAACCCCATCAAAAAGAGGTCAAAGGATATGAACAGACACTTCTCAAAAGAAGACATTTATGCAGCCAAGAAACATATGAAAAAAAGCTCATCATCACTGGGCATTAGAGAAACGCAAATCTATACCACATCGAGATACAATCTCACGCCAGTTAGAATGGCAATCGTTAAAAAATCAGGAGACAACAGATGCTGGAGAGGATGTGGAGCAATAGGAAGGCTTTTACAATATTAATGGGAGTGTAACCATTGTGGAAGACAATGTGGTGATTCCTTAAGGATCTAGAACTAGAAATACCATTTGACCCAGTAATCCCACTACGGGGTATATACCTAAAGGATTATATTTCTTTTATAAAGACCCATGTACATGTACGTTTATTGTGGCACTGTTTACAATAGCAAAGACTGGTGACCAACCCGAATGCCCACCAAAGATAGACTGGATAAAGAAAATGTGGACCGAAAGTGCCGGGATTACAGGCACGAGCCATGCACCTGGCCATGCCAGGGAATTTTAATAGCTAATAATGAACATAGCAAATAACTAAAGACCTAGGGTTTTTGCCAGGTGAGCTTTTCCTATGCAGCAGACTGATCTTAAATTATAAATGTTATCTATTTGGAGATGAAATAACAAGGCAATGAAAATTCTAAGGAAATCTAAAAACCCTCTTTTGTATTTTTATATATATGAGAATATATATTATCTACTAACATACATATTATATATATACAATATTATTTACACTTTACTAGATGACTATGGCCATACAATTGAATATTTTTCAATGTGTTTATCTGGATATAATGAGCCAGCTCTATTCTGGTTCTCCTTCTGGAAAACAAACACTGTTCAATAAAGGTACAGGAGATAAAAGACATGCTAAACTGACTAGTGGAACCTGATACTGAAGTCTATACTAGGTGGACTTCTTTTGTTGCTGTAACTCTTTGTGGGTGGTGTTTCAAATAGTGAAATTAATTTCTAAAAAATAAAAAAAAAGGGTGGCACATATACACCATGGAATACCATGCAGCCATAAAAAACGATGAGTTCATGTTCTTTGCAGGGACATGGATGAAGCTGGAAACCATCATTCTCAGCAAACTGACACAAGAATAGAAAACCAAACACTGCATGTTCTCGTTCATAAGTGAGTGTTGAACAATCAGAACGCATGGACACAGGGAGGGAACATCACACACAGGGGCCTGTTTGGGGGGTGGAGGGGTTAGGGGAGGGATATCTGGGGGTGGGGCTATTGGGGAGGGATAACCTTAGCAGAAACACCTAATGTCGATGACAGGGGGATGGATGGAGCAAACCACCAAGGTACATGTATACCTATGTAACAAACCTGCACGTTCCGCAGATGTACCCCAGAACTTAATTCTTAATTGATTTTGTATCCAGAGACTTTGCTGAAGTTGCTTATCAGCTTAAGACGCTTCTGACTGAAACAATGAGGTTTTTTACACATAGAATCATGTGATCTGCCAAAAAAGATAGTTTGACTTCCTCTTTTCCTAATTGAATACCTTTATTTCTTTCTCTTGCTTGATTGCCCTGGGGGGAACTTCCAATACTATGTTGAATGGGAGCTGTGTCTTGTTCTGGTTTTCATGGAAAATGCTTCCTGCTTTTCCCTATTCAGTATGATACTGTCTGTGAGTTTGTTGCATATGGCTATTATTATATTGAGATATGATTCTTCAATATCTAGTTTATTGAGTTTTAAACATGAAAGGATATTGAATTTTATCAAAGCTCTTTTCTGCATCTATTGAGATATTCATGTGTTTTTTATCTTTAGTTCTGTTTATGTGATGAATTGCATTTATTGATTTGCCTATGTTGAATCAACCTTGCATCTCAGGGATGAAGCCAGTTTGATCATGGTAGGTAAGCTTTTTGATGTGCTGCTAAATTTGGTTTGCCATTATTTTATTGAGGAATTTTTAATGTTCATCAAGGATATTGACCTGAAGTTTTCTTTTGTTGTTGTGTCTCTGCCAGGTTTTGTTATTAGGACGATACTGGCCACATAGAATGAATTAGGGAGGAGTCCCTCCTCTTCAATTGTTTGGAACAGTTTCAATAGAAATGGTACTAGATTCTCTTTGTACCTCTGGTAGAATTCAACTGTGGATCTGTCTGGATCTGGGCTTTTTTTTTGGTTGGTAGGTTATTTATTACTGCCTTGATTTCAGAACACATTGTTGTTCTGTTTGGGGATTCAGTTTCTTCCAGGTTCAGTTTTGGGAGGATGTATTTGTACAGGAAATTGGCCATTTTTTCTAAATTTTCTAGATTATGTGGATAGAAGTGTTGATAGTATTCTCTGATGGTTGCTTGTATTTCTGTGGAGTCAGTGGTGATATCCCTCTTTTTCTTATTTTGTTATTTGATTATTCTCTCCTTTCTTTTTTTTTTTTTTGAGACAGAGTCTCACTCTATCGCCAGGCTGGAGTGCAGTGGGGCGATCCCCGCTCACTGTGACTTCTGTTTTCCAGTTTCAAGCAATTCTCCTGCCTCAGCCTCCCGAGTAGCTGAGACTAAAGGCACGCACCACCACGCCCGGCTAAATTTTGGTACTTTGAGTAGAGACGGGATTTCACCATGTTGGCCAGGATGGTCTCGATCTCTTGACCTCGTGATCCGCCCACCTCGGCCTCCCAAAGTGCTGGGATTACAGGCGTGAGCCACCGTGCCCAGCCCTATTCTCTTCTTTCTTATTAGTCTAGCTAATGGTCTATTTTACTAATATTTTCAAAAAAGAAAAGACAGCTCCCAGATTTGTTGATTTTTTTGAAGAGATTTTCATGTCTCTATCTCCTTCAGTTCAACTCTGATCTTAGGGTTTTTTTTTGTTTGTTTGTTTGTTTTGTTTTGTCTTCTGTTAGCTTTGGGGTTTGTTTGCTCTTGATTCTCTAGTTCTTTTACTTGTGATGTTAGGTTGTTGATTTGAGATCTTTCTAGCTTTTTGATGTGGAGATTTAATGCTCTTAACCCTGCTTTAGCTGTGTCTCAGAGATTCTGGTACATTGTCTTTTCATTCTCATTAGCTTCCTAGAAGTTCTTGATTTCTGCCTTAATTTCATTATTAGCTCAAGAGTCGTTTATGAGCAGGTTGTTCAATTTCCACATAGCTATGTGCTTTTGTGTGAATTTTTCAATATTTAGTTCTAATTTGACTGTTCTGTGGTTTGAGAGACTGTTAGGATTTCAGTTCTTTTCCATTTGCTAAGGAGTGTTTTACTTCTGATTATGTTATCAATTTTAGAGTAAGTGCCCTGTACTGATGAGAATAATGTACATTCTGTTGTTTTTGGGTGGAGAGTTCTGCAGATATCTATTAGGAGGAATGAGATCAGGGACCTGCTTAAGTAAGCAGTCTGGCTGTTTTTTGGTAGAACAGGTGAGCTGCATTGAGGGTACCATTACTCATTTGGACCATTTGTTTTCTTAAAAGCTGGTGGACTGCAGTAGCTTAGTCAACCAAACTGCAGAGACGGTGTCCAAACTTCTCCCCAGGAGCTCTGTCCCAGGAAGATATCTGAGCTTTATATCCATAAAACCCTGGCTGGAGTGGCTGAAGCCTGTGCACAGAAGTCCCACCAATTGAGGAGGAATGGATTGGAGTCTTGCTTAAAGAAGCACTCTGGCCACTATCTGAAAAGGCCACTGCAATGGGCCATGAGGGACCCCCCTTTGTCTGGAGCATAGGCACTCTCCACAGCTGGTAAACTAGAATGGCTGAGTCTCCAGAACCACAGAGATGGTGACTGTCCCTTGGCCTGCAAATTCAGTTCTGTCTCTGGTAGACTTCAGCACTCTGCTAGTGGCTGTCTGTGATTCCAAGCCAGTGGGTCTTAACCCATGAGATGCCATGGAAGTGAGGCTTACAGAACAATGCTACTTGGCTCCCTGTATTCATCTGCCTTCCTAAGGCTATTAATGATTGCATTTTTTTTTTTTTTTACCTTGGCGGGGATTCCTGGGCCAGAGCATGCAAAGCTTCTGGGTCTTCGTGTGCTCCTGAGCAGCTGTGTTGCCAAGACTGCACACAGCCCTGTGGATCAGACCGAAGGCGCTGATTGTGTGGCATCACGAGGGGATCTCCTGATCTACAAGTTGCAAATATTTGTAGGAGAAGCATGGCTTCCAGGAAAGGTCACACAATTATTCACCACCTCCCCTGGCTGGAGTTGAGGGTTCCTTTGGCTCCACGTTGCTTCCAGGTTAGCTGTCACCCCCACCCCTGCTTGTCCTTGCTCTCCTTGGGTCCCAGTTCCTTGCTTATTCAATCTCAATGCAAGAACCTGGATATGTCTGTTGAAGGTGTTGAATTCACTTGCCCCTTTTCATTCCTCTCCATAAGTGTCACGTACCACTGCTGCTTCTAACAGGGTAACTTGTCTGTCTTCTTTAGCACTTCTTGCAGTGATGTTTCAGTGGTGGGAAATTTTCTCAGCATTTGTTTGTCTGAAGAAGACTTTCTCTTTCGTTTATGAAGCTTAGTTACATCAGATACAAAATTTGGGGCTGAAAATTATTTTTTTTGAGGAGGCTACAGGTAAGATCCCAATCACTTCTGACTTGTAATATTTCTGCTGAGAAATCTACTCTTAGTCTGGTAGATTTTTGTTTATAGTTTACCTAAAGCTTTTGCCTCACAGCTCTTATGATTGTTTTCTTCCTTTTGACTTTAGATAGCCTGATGAGTATGTTACTTGATGGTGATCTTTTTGCAATAAGTTTCCCAGTTCTTGGAGCTTCTTGTTTTTTGATGTCCACATATCTAGCAAGACCAGGGATGTTTCCCTCAATTATTTCCTCAAATACGTTTTATTAAAACTTTTAGACTTATCTTTCAGGAACATCAATTATTCTTAGGTTTGGCCATTTTACATAGTCTCATATTTCTTAGAGACTTTGTTTATTTTTTAATCATTTTTATTTCGTCATTTTCTAATTGAGTGAATTTGAAAGCCTTGTCTTCAAGCACTGAAATTCTTTCTTCTACTTGTTCTAGTCTACAGTTAAAACAATTCAACTTAATTTTGTATTTACTTTAGTGTGTCTTTCATTTTCAGGAGTTCTGAATTTTTTAAATAATTCCTATTTTTCTGGAGAGTGTTTCATTCACAGGCTGGACTTTTAAAAAATTTTCCTTAGAGTGGTTTGACCCTTTATCTGATATCTCCTTGAGTATCTTAATAATCAACCTTATGAATTTTTTGTCTGGCATTTCAGAGATTTCTTCTTGGTTAGGTCCATTGCTGGGGAAATGGTGTGATTTTTTTGGGAGTGCTGTAAAACCCTGTTTTATTATATTACCAGAATTTCTTTTATATTTTCTTCTCATTTGGGTAGACTATTTCTTTAACTTGTTCCAGAATTTATTTATGATTGAACTTTTTCTTATTTTTATTTTTTTCTTCTTTGTAAGGGTCTGACTTTAATGTTCATATTTTATTTTAGCCTAACTTGATTCTTGGGGCTTTTATCAGTGATGACTCTGTACAAATTCCTTAGTTATAGAGAATTTTTGTGTGCAGTTTTTCCCAGTTGCTGGTTGTGGTAGTTACGTACTTGATGTGTGGGCAAGATTACTGTCTTCTGTGGGATTGGAATGACAAGAATATCTTGAAGTGTATATTATTATCTTATGGTATACACATTATTTATTTAGTATTTTTCCATTATTTTATTTTCTGAGTTGATAATTCAGGCTTCAGCAACCACATAAACAAGTCTACATAAATGCCAGATAACATCATGATGACAAAATCTAATTCAAATATATTAATACAAACTTTGAGTATAAATGGGATAGGTGATCAATTAAAAGTCACAGAGTGGAAAGCTGAATTAGGAACTGAGATTCATTGGCATGCTGTCTTCAAAAGAACAATCTTACTTGCAATGACACATGTAGGCTCAAAATAAAGAGATGGAGAAAAATGTACCAAGAAAATAAAAAATGGAAAATATCAGGGGTTGGAATCCAAGTTTCAGATAAAACAGTTTTTTAACCAAAAGAGATAAAAAAAAAAAAAAAGAAAAGAAGATCATTACATATTGGTAAAGGGTTCAATTCAATGAAACTTAACTATTCTAAGTATATATGCATCAAACACAAATGCACTCAGATTCATAAAGCATGTTTTTAGAGACCATAAAAAACTTAGACTCCCACACAGAAATAGTGGGAGATTTTACCATCCAACTGACAATATTAGACAGATCATCAAGACAGAATATTAGCAAAGATATTTAGAACCTGAATTCAGCACTAGATCAAATGGACCTGATATTTAGCTACAGAACTCTCTTCACCAAAACAAGTGAATATGCATTCTTCTTATCACTGTATGGCACATACTCTAAAATCAATCACAATATCGGAAGCAAAACAATCATTGACAAATGCAGAAAAACTAAAATAATAACAACCAATCTTTCAGAGCACAGCACAATCAAATTAGAAGTCAAGACTAAGAAATCCACTCAAAAACATACAATTACATGGAAATTTAATAACATGCTGTCAAGTGACTTTTAGGTAAATAATGAAATTAAGGCAGAAGCCAAGAAGTTATTTGAAACTCATGAGAACAAAGATACAACACATCAGAATCTTTAAGATACAGCTAAGACAGTGCATCACAACTAAAAGAATTCAAGAACAAAGAGAAAATCCACCCCAGATCTAGCATAAGAGATGAAATAACAAGACCAGAGATTAACTGAAGGAGTCTGAGACACACAGACACACACACACACACACACACACACATCAAACAATCAACAAATCCATGAGCTGTTTACTTTTTGAAAATATAATCAGGTAGACTTCTAGCTAAATTAATAAAGAAGAAAAGAGAGAAGATCCAAATAAACACAATCAGAAATGACAAAAGGGTTATTACCATTGACCCCACAGAAATACAGAAACCATCAGAATATTATGAACACCACTAGAAAATCAAAAAGAAGTGGATACACTTCTGGACTTACATATCCTCAAGGTATTGAACCAGAAAGAAATTGAATCACTGAATAAACCAATAATGAGATCTGAATTTGAATCAAAAGTAAGTAGCCTAGGCCAAGAACCATAAAAATTTAAAGCTGAATTCTACCAGATATACAAAAAAGAGCTGATACCATTCCTACTGAAACTATTCCAAAATATTGAGGAGGCGGACTTCCTCTGTAACTCATTCTATGAGGCAAGTATCATCCTGATACCAAAACCTGGAAGAGACCAAACAAACAAACAAACAAACTAAAACAAACTTCAGGCCAATACCCTTAATAAACATCAAAGCAAAAATCCTCAACAAAATACTTGTTGACTGAATCCAGCAGCATATCAAATATTTATTCCCTACAATCAAATAGGCTTTACTTGGGATGTAAAATGGGTTAAACATGTGCAAATCAATAAATGTGATTCATCACATAAATAGAACTCAACACAAAAAAACACATAATTATCTCAATAGATACAGAAAAAGCTTTTGATAAAATTCAGCACCACTTCATGTTAAATACTGTAAAAAAAAAAAAAAAACTAGATATTGAAGGAACATACCTCAAAAAAATAACAGCCATCTATGACAAAACCACAGATAATATCCTACTCAATGGGCAAAAACTGGAAGCATTCCTCTTGAAAATTGGCACAAGAAAAGAATGTGCTATCACACCACTCTTATTCAACACAGAATTAGAAGTCCTTGCCAGAGTAATCAGGCAAGAGAGAGAAATAAAGGGAATTCAAATAGGAAGAGAGGAAGTCAAATTATTCCTATTTGCAGATGACATAAATCTATGTTTAGAAAATGCCATAGTCTCAACCCCAAAGCTTCTTAAGCTGATAAACAACTTCAGCAAAGTCTCAGAATAGAAAGCCATGTACAAAAATTACTAGCATCCCTATAGATCAATAACAGTCAAGCCAAGAGCCAAACTAGAAATGCAATCCCATTTACAACTACTACACACACATACACACACACACACACACACACAACTACCTGGAAAGACAGCTAACAAGGGAGGCAAAAGATCTCTACAGGAAGAACTACATAAGACTCCTCAAAAAAATCAGAGATGACACAAACAAATTAAAAACATTCCATGCTCACGGATAGGAAGAATCAATGCCATTCAAATGGCTGTATTATCCAAAGAAATGTATAGATTTGACACTATTCCAATTAAGCTACCAATGGTATTTTTCACAGAGCTGGAAAAAAAAAACTACTTTAAAATTATTTAATATGGAACCAAAATGGAGCATGAATAGCCACGGAAATTCTAAATAAAAAGAACAAAGCTAAAGGCGTCACCCTACCTGACTTCAAACTACGCTACACGGTTACAATAACCAAAAGGACATAGTGCTGGTACAAAAACAGACACATAGACCCAAAGAACTACATAGAGATCACAGAAATAAGAATGCACACTTACAACTATCTGATCTTCATCAAAGCTAAACAATATCAGTAATAAAGAAAATACTTTCTATTCAATAAATGGTTCTGGAATAACTGGCTACCAATATGCAGAAGGTAAAACCAGAACCCTTTCTTATACCATATACGAACATCAACTCAAGATGGATTAAAGATTTAAATGTGAAACCCAAAACTATAAAACCCTGTAAGACAACCTAGGCAATATCTTTATGGTCATAGGAATGAAAAAAGAATTCCATGACAGAGATGCCAAAAGCAATTTCTACAAAACCAAAAATTGACAAATAAGATCTAATTAAATTAAAGATCTCCTGCACAGCAAAGGTAACTAGCAACAGAGTGAACAGACAGCCAACTGCAGAATAGGAGAAAAGTTTTGCAAACTATGCATCTGACAATGGTCTAATAGCCAACATCTATAAGGAACTTAAACACATTTACAATAAAATAACAACCCATTAAAGAATGGATAAAGAACAGGAACAAACACTTAAAAAAAAAAAAGACACACATGTAACCTATATCATATTAAAAAAAAAAAGCACAACATCACCGATCATTAGAGAAATAAAAATCAAATCATGAGAAACCATCTCACATCAGTCAGAATTGCTATTAGTAAAAAAGAAAAACAGATTTTCATGGGGCTGCAGAAAATAAAACACATTTATACCCTATTGGTGAAAGTGGAAATTAGTTCACCTATTGTGGAAAACAGTTTGGCAATTTCCCAAAGACCTAAAAACAGAAATACCATTTGATCCGACAATCCCAAACTCATTACATAGTATATACTCAAAGGAATATAAATCATTCTATCAAAAAGACACATGCGCATGTATGATCACTGCAGTACTATTCACAATATCAATACATGGAATCAACCTAAATGCCTATCTAGAGTAGAATGGATAAAGCACATTTGGTACACATACACCATAGAGTGGTATGCAGCTATAAACAATGAGAACATGGCCTTTGCAAAAACATGGATGGAGCTAAAGGCCATTATCCTTAGCAAACTAATGTAAAAAAAAAAAAGAAAGAAAGAAAAAGAAAAGAAAACCAAATACAGGAACTAAATGAAGAGAATCCATGGAAACATGGAGAGAAGCAACACACACTGGGGCCTATCAGAAAGTGGAGGGTGAAAGGAGAGAGGGGATAAGAAAAAGTAATTAATGGATACTAAGCTTAATACTTAGGTGCTAAAATAGTCTACACAACAAACTCTCATGACACAAGTTTACCTATATAACAAACCTGCACATGCACCTCTCCAGTTTAAAAAATAAAGTTAAATAAAAACAAAAAGTACAAAAGAAAAACTTTTGAAACAAATGTTAATAGAAACCAACATACCAAAATCTATGGAATATCACAAAAGTAGTACAAAGAGGGAATTTTATAGGTGTAATTGCCTACATTAAAATGGAGGAAAAACCTCAAAATAAGCAATCTGACAATGTATCTTAAAATTCTAGAAAAGCAAGAGCCAAACAAACCCAAAATTAAAAGAAAAGAAATAGAGCAGAAATAAATGAAACTAAAATAAAAAATAATACAAAAGATCCATGAAACAAAAAGGTTGTTTTTTGAAATTTTTAACCAAGTTGACAAATATTTAGCCAAACTTACCAAGAAAAAAAGAGAGAAGATCCAAATAAATAAAATCAGAAATGAAAAAGAGGACTTTACAGCAGATAGTGCAGAGATTCAAAGAACCATTAGTGGCTACTGTGTGCAACTATATGAAAATAAAATAGAAAACCTAGAAGTAATTAACAAATTCCTAGATACATAAAACCTGCCAGTATTGAACCAGAAAGAAATCTAAAACCTGAACAGACTAAAAACAAGTAGTGAGAATGAAGCCATAACAAAAATTTCCAAGTAAATAAAAGTCCAGGATTTGATGACTTCATTGCTAAATTCTACCAAACATTTAAAGAATAACTAATACCAATCCTACAAACACTATTCTAAAAAATAAAGGAGAGAATAATTTCAAACTAATTCTATAAGGTTAGGGTTACTATGATACAAAAGCCAGAAAAACACATCTAGAACAAAACCCTGCATGACAAAATCTCATGAATATTGATGCAAAAATTCTCAAGAAAATGCTAGAAAACTGAATTAAACAATACACTAGAAAGACTACTGATAATAATCAAGGGGAGTTTATCCCTTGGATGTAAGAATGGTATATTAAACCACACAGATCAGTTACTGTGATAGATCATATCAACAGAATAAGTGATAAAAACCATATGATCATTTCAATTGAGGCTGGATAAGCATTTGATAAATTTCAACATCCCTTAATGATGAAAACCATAAAAAAACTGGATATAGAAGAAATATACCTTAATATAAAATCTATATATGGGAGACACACTTCTAATATCATACTGAATGGTGAAAAACTAGGAGCCTTTCCTCTAAGATCTGTAAAATAGCAAGGTTGTCCATTGTCACTATTGTTATTTCCATATAGTAATGAAAATCTTAGCTAGAGCACTCAAAAGATAGATACTACATGAATCAAAATTGGAATGGAAGAAGTCAAATTATCCTTGTTTGTGAATGATATAATCTATATTGGAAAAAACCTAAAGATTCCACACAAAAAAAACTATTAGAAATTATAAATAAAGTAAGGTTGCAGGATAGAAAATCAGCATACAAAAATCAGTAACATTTCTATATTACAGCAGTAAAAAAGGAGAAAAAACATTTAAAACTAATCCTATTTACAATACCCACACATAAAAGTACGTACCTAGTTATTAGTCAAATAAGTAAGATATCTCTATAAATGGAAAAAATACCTTATGTTTGTGAATTGGAAGAATAAATATTCTTAAAATGTTTACATTACCCAAGGCAATCTACAGATTCAATGCAATCCTTATAAAAACACCAATGGCATTCTTCACAAAAATTAAAAAAAAAAACTGTTCTAAAATTTATATGGAAACACAAAAGACCCAGAGTAGAGAGAATTATCTGATGCAAAAATAACAAAACAGGAAAAAATAAATTACCCAATTTCAAATTATACTACAGAGGTATAGTAACCAAAACAGCATGGTACCAGCAAAAAAAAAAAAAAACACTTAGACAAATGAAACAGAATAGAGAACCCAGAAATGGATCCACATACCAAGAACATACATAATAAATGAAATGGGAAATAACCAGTGAGAGAGTGACATAATCAAATTTTGTTTGGGAAAGATAATTGTGCTGCAGTGTGGATTAGAGTGGATCAGAACAGGGAAAATCTAGAGATTACATTATCAGTTAGAAAACTCCCAAAAATCTAAGGACTTTATATTAGTCTGAACTGAAATAGTGGCAGTAAGGATAGAAAAAATGGATAGGTTCAGAAGATGTTTAAGAAGAATAAGCTTTAGAAAGTAATTATTGGCATCAGAGTGGGTTGGTAAGAGATAAGAAATTAGACAGTGCCTGTTTTTTTTACTTGGATAACAGGATGGGTGATAAGGCCATTGATTGAGGTAGAAACCCCAAGATAAAAAGATGTGAACAAGAACAAAGGGAAAATAAAATGAATTTAGTCTGAGATATATGAGCTATAAATGACTGTGATGTACAAAAACAAATATATACATCAGAAAGTTAAATATAGGAGCCTGAAACTCAAGAGAAAGGATTGAACTAATAATATAGGTGTAGATAGCATCAGTATATTGAGTTAATAAAACATGTGAAAGTGGCAGCAATTGCAATCCTAAAACAATATTTAGAGAAGTCGTTCTTAATAATGTTGGGGTTATGAATCCTTTTTATGAAAACAATGGAACTCTCTCCCAAAAAAATTCATCTATGCAAGCACATATATTTAAACTTGCTGACACCTGTATGGAATTTCTGAAACTCTGTACATATTGGGAATTTGTGGAACCAAACTTAAGACCTCCTGAGTCAAGAGAAAAGAGAAGAGGTCCTAGAGTATAATTATAAAGCACAACATTTGGTGTTTAGAATTTCTTATAAAAATGTCAAGAATTAGCCAGTAATATTAAATGTGGACTATATGGATCTTACATTTGAGTAAAATGTCAGTGTGATCCCATTTAAACATATTTAATTTATTTGACTGTCACAATGAAAGTTCAGAGAAAAAAAAGGAAAGATTTATGTTTATGTTCAGGTTATTCTAAAGTCAAAATGTAAATATTATCGTTAACATGTATAGAAGAATTAAAATGTACATTTTAATTTCCATGAGAACTGCCTACTTGTTAATCTCTGGCCTCAATCTGCTTTGTTCCAGCCTGTTGGATATTTTCTTTGAGGTTTTTCCTTATATCCAACCAACTTCCCAAATTCAGGTGTAAGCTTCATAAACTTGCAAATATGCAGGTGGCCTTTGAATTCTTGGCCCAAGAATATGAAATAAAATAAAAGTCTCAGACAGTATCCATTATTAAATTGATTAAACCAACTTACATGCAGTGGCCTTGACCTTTGAATGAACATGAAAAATAAACAATTCTGAATATAAAAAAGGGCACATTATAAATATGTCTTGGAGGATGTAATTTTATAAATTAAAACATGATAGTTTTCATATGCAGTCAAATTTTTATGTGAAAATATTTTACTGGAATTACCAAGGTTATTAAAAATGGCAAATTTTTGCATAAAGTTAATACCAATTGCCAAAAGACTAGAAAAGCTTAGATGGCACCAAAATATAATAGGAATGGAAGCCACATGCATTTAAAACATAGTGTTAATTTTGTAACATATATTAACTATTTCCAGCATATTAAATGGGCTGTAAAATCCATAACAAATTAACTCAGCATATTAGAGGTAAATGCAAATAAGGTAACAGCCCAGGACTCACTTGTAACATAAAGCTATCTTCTGTCTTGTGTTCACAGAAATGTGTCCAATACTGGCTAGCTAACATTTAGACACTCACAAAAAGAAATGGAATAACGATTTGAGTCAAACTTGCCACTGCTATTGCAAAAACTACAATGCCCTAATGAAAATTGGTTAGTAGTGAAAGAATGTATATACAAGTAATCAGCAAGAATAACTTTCCGTGATCTATTTATGTGCTCTTAAATGAGCAATCTAGTTATTATGGGACTATCTTTTTTATCAATAGATCCAAAAACATTTTCCTCTAGAGTTTATTTTTCTTTTTTTTTGAATATATGTATTTTTTATTGCATTTTAGGTTTTGAGGTACATGTGAAGAACATGCAAAATTGTTGCATAGGTACACACATGGCAGTGTGATTTGCTGCCTTCCTCCCCATCACATATATCTGGCATTTCTCTCCATGCTATCTCTCCCCATCTCCCCACTCCCCACTGTCCCTCCCCTATTGCCCCCTGACAGACCCCAGTGTGTGATGCTCCCTTCCCTGTGTCCATGTGTTCTCATTGTTCAACACCCACCTATGAGTGAGAACATGTGGTGTTTGATTTTCTGTTCTTGCGTCAATTTGCTGAGAATGATGGTTTCCAAGTTCATCCATGTCCCTACAAAGGACACGAACTCA
>CAUYNN010053732.1:0-30238 GCA_963574175.1 Chiropotes sagulatus
GAGTTTCACTCTTGTTGCCCAGGCTGGAGTGCAATGGCGGGATTTCAGCTCACCACCTCCACCTCCCGGGTTCAAGTGATTGTCCTGCCTCAGCCTCCCAAGTAGCTGGGATTACAGGCATGCACCACTATGCCCAGCTAACTTTTGTACTTTTAGTAGAGATGAGGTTTTGCCAAGTTGCCCAGGCTGATCTCGAGCTCCTGAGTTCAAGTGATCCTCCAGCCTCGGCCTCCCAAAGTGCTGGGATGACAGGTGTGAGCCACCACGCCTGGCTGGAAAGTTCTTTGTTATGAATCAGAATTCAGCCCTATCTTAAAGGTTGTTTCCCTCCAGTTATTTTCAGGTAGTTTTCATCTCCTTCTAGCATTGGCTATTTTCCTGAGCTTCCTCAGAGTTTCCTACGTGAGGAGTTATTTGGAACCCATTCATGATGGAATTTATTTGCCCTGGAAAAAGTCATTGAGTGTGTGGTGGACACAATGCCAAGCCATGCTTTGCCGGGCATGGAGCAGTGTCCAGACACTTTAATTCTTCATTTAGTCCAAGGTAGAAATAGCTTTTCAATGGCAGCACCATCACATTGCAGATATGTACTGAGTTCATAACAAAAACCCCTACTGTGTTTTGTTTGTCACATGTGCGGCTGTTAAGTGATACAGTTTTCATCCTGAGCTTTGCTTTTCTTCAACTGATTAGATGTAATCCATTGTAACAAGACGCATGGTTCATTTTATACCCACATTCTGTCAACCAGATCCAATTCTACTCAAATAATTTTCTAATTTCAATATTTTATTTCTAAAGAGACCCACTTGTGTTTGAATTTTCAAGGAACCATTATTTCTTTCTAGACATTGTATTCTAGACCTCTTAAAGGTTAATATATTTCTAAAGGAAAATATGTAATATAATCTATAGAAATCTCAGGGTATACAAACTTGGAAAGATTTGGTACTACAATGTTTCAGTGTTTCTGAATGTTTGAGGTTCAATAGAAAAATCTCAGTCATATTTTGCCCAAAGCAAGTCTTAAATTTTTAATTATGTGTAATAAATCCAGGCATATTTAATCCATATATTGCATGATTCATTTACACTTCAATCACCACATTGTTGTTTTTGAAGAACCATTTGATGTATATAAGCCCTTTGAGACTTTAAAATAGCTTATAAAACCCAATCCCTCCTCATCCACATCCACACACACATACATATTACTTGAAAATAGATCATTATATTTTTCCCAGGGTAAAAAAAAATAAAATAAAAGGTTTATTCTTGAGGTGTGGTTTTAACTTTTGTATCACACTTGGCTAGATATTATATTCAGTTAAAAATCATTCCTATCTCAAACCTTTGTTTAAAAAGTGCTTCAAAGTTTAAATATTTTAAATAACTATTTCATAGACTCACATGACTCATCAAACAGACAAAAAAAAGTTTGGTTGGCTAAAGGCTTAAAAGAGATTTTTAAAGCCCTGAATCTCCTTTTATATACCAGTTTCCATACAGAAACATTATAAAAGTTCATTCCCAGTCTTTCTCTCTTTCCTGATATTTAGGCGAAAATATTCAATTGCCTACTGCACTTCTCCATCTGAGTGCTCAAATACAGTGTAGCCAAATAGAGAAATCATTTAATTCCATTATCATATGCTCTCCTTTCCAGAAAGTCCTGCACTCCTCCACCATCCTCCTCCCACTTAAAAACAATCTTTTCTCCTTTCCAGGTTTCAAACTCTGTAAAGCCTATTAACCATCTACCCAGCTGCCCTCTTGAAAATATGGCAGAAATGTGGGTCAGAGGGAGGGGAATTTCTCCTTCTCACCCTGGACGTCACCTACATTATGCAATCTTAGGACTTCTGTCTCCTAAATACTCTACAACCCAACTAAATTTCTTCACCCCTCCTGCCAAAACAAGTTCAAACTCTCATGTCTGAATTACCTTAATATTGCCTACATTTTCTCCTTTTTTTTTTTAATCTTAACCTCATTTAGTTAATGTGTACCACAGTTCTCCAAATAATCTTTCAAAAATACAAATTTCAACTTGTCACTCTTCAGTTCATCTTCCAATGCCTCCCCATGCCCTCAGAGTAAATCAAAATCCTTAACTTGGTTCATCAGTTTCCCCCATGGTCATCTGTGCAGCCTAAATGACCAGCATCCCTCAAATCTCTTCTCTGTTCATATCATGGGAACACTGGGAACACTGTTTCCTTTAATTTCTTTATTTTGCCTCCAGATTTCTCAAATCACGTCCTCTGTGCCTAGAACACTCTTTATTCACTGGACATTTTTACACCCAAAAGAGTAAAAGTTTTAGGGCCGGGCACAGTGGCTCATACCTGTAATCCCAGCAATTTGGGAGGCCAAGGCAAGCAGATCACTTAAGGTCAGGAATTTGAGACCAGCCTGGCCAACATGGAGCAATCACGGTCTCTACTAAAAATACAAAAAGTAGCCGGGTGCAGTGGCAAGTGCCTGTAGTTCCAGTTATTCGGGAGGCTGAAGCACGAGAATTGCTTGAACCCAGGAGGTGGAGGGTGCTGTGAGCCGAGATCATGCCACTGCACTTCAGCCTAGGTGACAGAACGAGACTCTGTCTCAAAAAAAGAGTAAAAGTTTTAAGATAGCATGTATCTTAATCATAATCATGTTCCAAGACCCCAGAAGAGTGTTGAGCATATAATATGTGCTCGGAATGTGTCCTAAGAAGAGAGAAAAAAATGAAGGAAGAGAGAGAGAATGGGAGGAAGGAAGGGAGAGGGGAGTCCATGAGTGAACACATAAACTTTTCCCAAATCAATCCATAAAACCACCGTCCTCTGAATAATGTTAGTATCAACTATCAAATTTTTATAATATTCAATTGATGGTGAATAGAAAACATGCAAACTAAAACCACAAAGTATTACTGCACCTCTAGCAGAATGAGGAAAATAGTGACAAGACCAAACAGCTACACTAGTAGCCCCTTGACTCACATGGGAATATCCCCAGGGACTCCCCGCAAGAGAGCTATGAAGGAGGGTTCATTATTCGACTGTTCAAGTCCAGAGTCTCAACCGAATCAGCACTTTCCTTCAAGTTCGACCCTCCAGGAGGAGCCAAGGAGTTTCAAAGGCATTCCCAGGTTTGCAGTTTGTATTTTGCTGCACCAGGGACATCATTGAATCTTACAGCTGAGGCTGCCTTCTCTCCCACATCTCGATTCACCTAAAGTCCTAGAGAACAGCACATGGTGAAGAGAAACCCCTAGCCAGTGTTCCACTCTAAAAGATAAGAGACAGACATCTGGGGTGAGTTGGTGGCTAAAGGACCTCCGCTCCTAAATACAGGTCCATATTCATTCATGGAGTAAGGAAATCAGCCTGTATGCTACCAGTAAATAAGCTAGTCTGTAAGAATGTATTGATTTAAGTATACATAAAAATTCATAGAGTAAATTATAACTCTCCTAGGTGCAATTTCATTATACACTTAAAAAAACTACGTTTCAGATGCCACCCACCTCACCCCTAACAAAAGTGACTTATCATTCCAATCATGATATTTTGACTACAAAATGAGACACTGATAATACCTACATGAAAAAGTGGTCTACATGGATTGATTACTGCTCTCAATGAAAAAGAAGCAAACTGTTGATAGTTTCAGCAAACCAAGAATTTCTCCCCAAAACTGAAGGAGAAAAGGAAAGTGAGTTGGGAATGAGAAAAGTGTTTTTTGGAGGGAGGTTTGTTTCCGGTTGGTTTTTGTTGTTGTGATGATTTGACTGTGATTCCTCTATAGAGTAAAATGCAGTCAGTTCCTGTTGTTTGTGATAATTATGTTCTTTAAAGTTGCCGAGAGCACTGAATTAGCAAATACTGACCCGTTGTTCCCATGGGAAATACAGAGTAGGTTCCTTCGAGTCTCTGGTCACATATTGTCATAAAACAATCAATACATGACTTTGTAGTATGTGTGTTTCTGTTAAAGGACACCTCGTTTAACATACATCATTGATTTATTAACATTGAATTCACGGCCAACACACTGTAACTAACTCTCTAACAAGGCTTATGAAAAACATCTCTTTTCTTCATAAGGCACATCAAAGCCTTCTTGCACTTAGGAATACTAGATGGCACTATATCACTGTAGTGAAATCAGCACAAAAAAGCACAAAATGAGAAAAATGTGGCACTAAATAGACCACACACAAAAAGAACACTTGTTTACAGTATGAGATATAAAACAGGAGCAAGGAAGAATGTCGCCTTGTTCAACCTCATCTGGGAACATGCACTTTGGGTGACGACTTTTTTGCTGCTCTGCATATGTCTGTGTAGAAACATGAAAAAGCTGTGGATATTGATTGTGAGTTACAGGTAAATTTTAGGGAGTAGGCAGGTCTGTAAATATGAAATCCATGTATAATAAGGACTGAACGTAGATTCTTGTCCTTAACTCTGATGTGTACCTTTATTTAAAGTTAGGTTCACCGAGTAGATTCCGAGAGGCCTCTAAGAGTGGATCTAAAATGGAGAACCAATGACCTCAGGAAGTATAGATAAAATATGTCTCTTCAAACTGTTTTGGCACCAGTAATGTGACAGTGACACAAGTCCTCTGTATCCTTGCTGTGTTCGGTTTTGTCACTATTTTCATCATTCTGCTAGAGGTGCAGTAATACTTTGTGGTTTTGGTTTGCATTTTTTCTAATAGTAAACACTTTGGCAGTTTCTAAACAGTTAAATATGCAACTATATTTATTTATGACCCAGCATTTGTACTCTTTGGCATTTATTCCAGGAAATTAAAACAAACTTCAACATTGTGGCACATCTATTTATAATAATCAAAAACTGGAAATAATCAGATATCTCTCCATGCATAAATGGTTAAACAAAATGTATTACAACTCACTATGGATTACTACTCCCAATTAAAAAAAAAACACAAACTACTGATATATTTGACAACCTGGATGAACCACCAAAGAATTATGCTGAGTGAAAATAAAGCCAGTTTCCAAAGATTATGTGTGGTATGATTCCCTTCATATAACATCCTTGAAATGAGAAAATTATAGAAATGAAGAATAGACTAGAGGTTGCCAGGGGATTAAGGTGGGAATCCATGTAGGAAGGAAGTGAATGTAGCAATGAAAGGGAAACATGAGGAATCCTTGC
Organism: Chiropotes sagulatus; assembly: GCA_963574175.1. NCBI lineage: Eukaryota > Metazoa > Chordata > Mammalia > Primates > Pitheciidae > Chiropotes > Chiropotes sagulatus. The sequence continues at coordinate 5,184 of CAUYNN010053732.1, forward strand.
TGTGATGAAATGCTCTGAATCTTGACTATATCGAGGTCAATATCTTGGTTATGATACTGTACTATAGTTTTGCAAGATGTTACCATTGGGGAAAACTGGGCATAAACGCATGAGAACCGTCTCTAGTAGTTCTTACAATTCCATGTGAATCTATGATTACTGCAAAATAAAAAGCTTAATTAGGAATAAATGAAGGAAAAATAAAGACCTTCTCAAACCAGTCAATGAAACTAAACACACACACACATACACACACAGACAAACACACAGACACATGTACACAGCTTTACTCTTTCCAGATTTCTCTGAACTGATTCTTCTTCCTTCCTCAGTCATTCAACAAGCTCTTATCCTTTAAAGAAGCTAAGGAGAGATTAATTAGATATTAGTTCATAAGACACATTTTTCAAATTTCTTATTAAAATATACACACAACATGTACAATTTAGTGAAAGCAAAAAAAAACTTTGATAGTAATAACACTGAAGATCCAAATCTATATTTGGTCAAATATTTAGTGATATAATGTTCATTTTAAAATGGTTTTTACATAAAGTAAAAATGTGTACAATAAAGTAAATAATTGTAATGCAATTGATTCTTTTTTTTTTTTTTCTTGGATAAGAAAACTGAGGCTCCCTTCTTAGGTGGAGGAATGAGTGACATTGCCATTAGTGCAGGGTTGATTAGGACTAAATTGATTGCAATCTTTGGACCATAAAGTCAAGAGCAGATTTGCAAAACCATGATGTGTTGTTATGGATGATCCAGTTTCTGCATAAATGAAAATCTCTGGGGCATGAACAAAGTCTTTATGTCATGTACTAATCTGTCTTATAGGCTCTCTATAAATGGTTTTTCTATATATGAAGATATATGAGGAAAGGGCTGACAATAATCATGTAGGATATATAAAACATTATTTTCTTTCTGAAAGGAAGGGGAATGGGCCTCCTCAGGTTAGAATTTATATTGGATTTCATAGATTGCTAGGGCTGCCATCACAAAGTGCCACAGACACGGACACTTAAGAACAGAAATCTCATGGTTCTAGAGGCTACAAGTCCAAGATCAAGATGTCAGCAGGGTTGGCTGCTTCTGAGGCTGTGAGGGAGAATCTGTTTCATGGCTCTCTCCATTTTTGGTGTCCCTTGGCTTATAGAATCATTGCTCCAATCCCTGACTTACCTTGACATATTGTTCTCCCTATGTGTGTCTGTCTCTGTGTTCAAATTTTCTAAGTTATGTTTTTTACTTTGTAAATGTTTTGAAAGTGCTGATATAAAATTTTCAACTCTAAGTGTAGGTGATCACAATTATTTGAATGTTTAATCTGAAATAAGTTTTAAACAACACTGTCATTCATTTCAAAAGTTATTGAAATAGGAATATCATTAGAACTAAACTAGTTTAGGAAAGCAAAACATACATTAAGAGACAAAAATAAATATGTTAATAGTGTTAAAGCTCCCTGATTTTTATTATAAGCAAATTATTTAAATGTGTACATATTCAGATTTGTGAGAAGGTTATGTACTCATACTCACACAGGCTTGTCTCTATATAATACAGAGCATTAAGAAACTTAAAAAATTCAAATCAGTTGTTTTAAACTGGTAGACCAATGAGTTGATTGACTTCAGGGTTTTTTCCCCACTTTTGAAGCAGATATGCTGACATCCTGTAGACATATCCTGAGATGATTATTCAAAGTGCAAATTAATGTCATATCCCACACATTCAAACCTCTTCTGACTTTGGTTCTTTTGCTCTTTCTCACCCATGTGCACATCAAAGACATTCTGTAATGGGAGTAATGGAACGTTGGTTGCTAGGGAAGGTGAATGAACATTTCTGCAGAATACAACTTTTTAGCCAAGAAAAGACAAAAAAAAAAAAAAAAATGGGTGGGTGGCTTCAAATGTAAGTAGGGGGAAAAACAAATTCTAAGAAATCAGAGGGTTTGGTACCCATTTGGAAAGGCATGAGCTATTTTTAGATGTAAAGAGGATGTGATGATTAACTTGAAGCCTAAAGCCATGTAAATCCAAATGCAGCGCTTTTCAATATAAAAATGCACTGTTAGACATTATCACGCTACTGAACTATGAGTAAGTAAAAGAAGGTATTTTCCATTTTTAATAAAAAAACTTTCAATTATACCTGGAAGAAACAGTATATTATTAGGTAGACAGGGAAATGTGATTTCAAAATTTTATTGTCAAAAAGCAGTAAATTTAAAAAATATTTAAAAGAGATTCCTAAAAGAATCATGTGTTTTAAATGTTGAAAGTGGCTGACTCCCAAATGTCAGTCAAATGGGTGTAATGGAGATAGAAGTATTTTATTTTATGTCTTAATAGTTTTCAAGCATCCCAAGAATTCTCAGCTATCCACTTTTTACACATGAAATTCTGGAGCTAGTGATTCAAGTGAATTGTTTCCCTGAAAATGTCTTCATGCAACTAAAGAAATTTTATACTAGGACTATGTATGAAGCCTGGCGTTGGTGCATTCCTGAACATGGTTCTCATATCCTTACCTCTCTCTTATCCTCCCACCCACTGGTGTACTTAAGGTCATAGCTTTATCCTACAACTGTTCAGTTTTATTTTAATCAGGTTTCAGTTGAATAATTAAAAATTAAGAGATATCCTAAACACATCTAGAAAAAAGAAACAAACAAACAAAAAAGACCATTATAATTTAGCATAATGAGACAAATCTAAGTTTTTAAATTGCAAATATTACTTAACCTCTCAGAGTCTTTGTTTTCTGCTCATCTATAAAATATGAAAAGTCTTTTTACCTGGTTTGTCGTTATGGGAATTAGATGGCATTAGATGTAGAGAGTTTGGTGGATGCAACAAGTAATAGCGTTGTTATGATTCTGGAAATATGTGACTATTGTTGTTAGTTAATGATACTGCTCCTGCTTGGAATAAAGTCGTGGATTAGCTCTTCACAAATTGCAAGTTGAAAGTTATATATATACATATATATATACATATATATATGGCAAAGCAACAATAAGAGTTTACCCAATTAATGTTGTCCATGTCTTCAACTGAGAAGAGATCCCTTTTGTTGGAAAATGGTTAATCAAATGTGAGCACTCCTTTGAATAAAGCTTTCATGGAATGTGATCTTTTTTCTTTATAGTCACTTCCTTTATGATGCTAGATGGTCAACATACTCAATACATTTCACAAAATGTGAATGCAGTAGTTATCATTGTATAACATTGTCTATTTAATTTACTACCCAGGAGTTGGTGTTGACAATGTCTTTTATCTTTTTATCCTTATTTTTACATTTAATATCCTAGAAGAAAAAGAATCATTCCACTTTTTTTTCTCTGAAGCACTGGGAAAAATTAATTTAAAAAACTTAAAAAATAACACGTTTGTTATAGAGAGGCCGTTATATAAAGTATCTTATCCTGAGAGGATTGTAACTTGAGTCAAAAATGTCTAACCTGGGTCCTACCTTCTCCATTGGACCTATAATATAAATAAAGAATTATTATCCATTATTATTTATAAAAAGATACCTTATTCCTAATGACTTTGTTAAGAAGAGTAGATCATATAAGCCTTTTGTAGTGACCCTAATGTATATACACTAGTTCAAATTATTCAATGTAATGACACTCCCTCTTTTTCTCTCTGTCTCTCATTTTCTCTTTTTCTTTTCATAGTATAGAGATGTATAACTCCAGCAATTTCAAAGAACAGCTTTTCTGCCACTCTCCTCATAGAGCTGTTGACCTGGCATCTAGGACTTTGAGGAACTAAGATTGTCATTCACTTAAAGCAACTGCTTCTTTCACATTCTTTCTTCTACTAGAGATAGAATTACCTGCCCTACACTACCATGGCAAAGGAGAATGTCAAAAGACTGTGGATCAAATATGTTAAGTGTGTTTCCATTTGGGAAAAACCACTGAAGGGAAAAACAAATATATTTGATACGTGATTCTGATTCCCCAGGTTGTAATTTTTGTGGGACATTTTATTTTACAGTAAAACCATGCAACTTGAAAAGTATAAGAACAACATTTTAAAAAATTAAAAATTTTTTTAAAAATTTAAAATCTTGTAAAAAATGTAAAAACACAAGTAAGAAAACCTTCTCAGAATTAAAACTGTAGACCAAAGGAAAATAATTCCTGTTGATGAGTAATTGCATGGATGACAATTTCACAGGGAAAAGCAAGAACAAAATAGTCTGCCACCAACCAAAGGTAGCATGTGATACAAAAGAGAAAACAGATTGACTAGTCTTTGAGGGTAGAATTCTTGACCATCCCATTCAGGGGCCTGCCACGTAGCTTCTTAGCTACTTTTTCAGGCTCTTAAAAGTCTGAAGAGGCTCCCCCTTCTAACATGTCTACCAAGCTGAGTGGGTTTAAAAAAAAATTCAATATAGTCATTTAAATAAATTAATCACTAGGCCCTAGGAGGACAGAAACAGGGGACTACTATTCCTGAACAACTCTCTCGTCACTGTTATTTATCATCAAATGTTGTCATTAGTCAATTTTGCTCAATGTTGTATCAGTTCTGGGCTTACTGAATGAGGAATAATTTCTTAGAGAACATTTCTACACAACTGATTGAAAGTTGAAGCAGTTTATAGAATCCCCATTCTACTGACAGGTAAATTGCTGAGAAGACTTGCTCTGGTTTGAGAAAAGCCAAATGTACTGCCTCTCAAATCAGGTTAATATTATTAATAAATCAGATTCCCAACTGATGTATACATTGATAAAAATTAAAGACTGGACTCATGTACTACCCTAAAGACTGATGTTTAACATTTGAACACTTTTCATAAGTGAAGTACCCTGTCATTTTGGAGAAAATGACACTTTCTCTGCTGAACTAGAAGTCAGGTTTTCATATGGTTTTCATGATCGTTTTCAGAATACTTGTGTAAAGATAATACCTATTGGTCATAATACACTTCAAAGCTTTTTCTTCTTTTCCTATTTTTTCTTCCAATAAGTTGGCCCATTGAAACTATTTTCTGGCCACTCCATGCCTTTGTTTACTCTCAGAAAAGATAGTCCTAGTTTATAAACCACTTTGACAGTCTTTCCGGGAACATTCTTTATAAAGTGCAAAGTGTTCTCATTTGCATTTCGCCCTGTTGTTGTGAGGCGATATGTCCAGGGATTGAGTTTACAGGGGTAACATGAACTAAGTTTTTTCTAAACATGAGGGAGATGCTCAATCATGCAGTGGCACGGAGTGACTCCTGCAGAATAAAGCAGAGTTATCGGGATACTCTGTCTCAGGCATTATAATGACTGTTGGTGACAGCTTGTCTACTGCCTGATGGCATTAATAAAGAATACTGTTTCTGGGGGAAATTGTTGTCTTGGCCTTGCTTTCATGTGATATGCCAAGGCATAGAGCCCATTCAGCTGAATCACTTCACATTTCACTATACACAAAGGCGCCTTGGAAAAGGGTATTGGGTAGTTTCACTGTACCGTACTTTATTTTTATTCTTGAGAGGAACCTTCGATCATTTAAAGTACATATTTGCCTTCACCCCCTACCCCCACCCAATATAAAAAAAAAACAGGAAATGCCCATTTATATAATTTAGCTTAATAACAGTCAAGTCTCTTCTATCGCCACTTCACTGCTCACAAAATATCTGTATTTAAAAATGAAAATACTGAAATACGTCTTCACAATACAGCTAATACTACCAGTAGAAAGTTCACGTCACTATGTTCAGTAGACAAACAGAAGAAGCCATGAAGTGTCAGATTAGAAACTTGGGAGAGAGCCTCAGAAATAAGTAACTTAAACAGGCCTTTTTTGCATAGTGCAAAATTAAACTTCATTTTGTTCAGTGGTAGTGAACCAATTCAATCTTATCTGAGGTCAACACAACTTATTTTATTTGTGTTTGACCACTGCACATTTTGTCATCCAAAAAGTTAAGGAGAGGAAATCAAAGTTATAATGAGAACTACGAAAGATAGATGCCACAATAAAGTCTTTTTTATTGTTATTGATTTCATTTTGGCGGTGATTTGATCCACAAGAAAAGCACTCAGCTTTGGAATTCATACAAAAAAATTCATTTTTCAGAAAACCCATCAATAGTAGTTGTGAGAAAGCTAATCGCTGAAGACTTTCTGCATTATTTTTATAACATAAAAATTAATTGAGTGATTTAGATACTATATCCTGCAAGTATACATTTAAATTCCTACACGAATAATGTGAAAAATATACCAGAGTAATAACATCCTACCTACATGTCATTATACAAATAGAAAATAGAGTAAAAGAGAGAGAGAATAGATAAAAAAAAAAAAGACACGAGATATTCTGGTTGTAGAAGCTCATTTATTTAGTGAAGTGATCAGGATACTATTACGAGTTCTGGATGTGGTTACTTTGAAAACCAGCATGTTTGTGAGCAATATCTGTCCAATTAAACCTAGGATCCCAATTTGAATGCAGCTGATATGAAAAGGTGAAAGCCCTGAAAGCCACCAGAAGACAACCTTGACCCAGAGCACGAGTGCAAGAGCAACATATCAAACAACACAATAAAAGTCCTAAAGAATATTCGCTGAGAAGATAGGGCTTCTACCTCCACTGACAACCTATGGGTGGAAAGATTTCTTAGCAGTTTCAAAAATTATATAGGCTGGGCACAGTGGCGCATGCCTGTTGTCCCAGGACTTTAGGAGGCCAAAGGGGGCATATCACTTGAGCTCAGGAGTTCGAGACCAGCCTGGGCAACATGGTGAGATACCATCTCTACAAATTTATTCACTTACATTATATAAATAAAATATTATATTTACTTACATAATATATATAATATATATCCTTACATATATATCCTTACATATATATTATATATATTATGTAAGTAAATAAATTTGTAGTAAATAAATATATATTATATATATAATGTAAGTAAATGAATAAATTTAAAAAAAAAAAAAGAGGAAAAGTCTGTAGTTTCCCCCAACCCACACAGAGAAATGCTAGCTTCTTGACTCATGTCTCTTTTCTTCTTTTATGACTCATGTTTGATTAAAAGGAATAAACTGTTACGATCCTGGATGAAAAACTGTACCTGCTTCAGCAGTACAGGATAACAAAGATGTGAAGAGTGACAGGAAAGGGGAAATCCTGACAAACACACTTCCCTGATACCCTCAGAAAGATGTCCTTCTTGGGAAGATGGTTAGCTCCAGTGACCTTCCGCTCTAACATATAAAAAAGAGAATTATTCCAGAGCATATTCCTTCGTGTTGCCAATAAAGTAACTTTTTGCTTGCTTCAATGAGAGACGTATTGAGTGGGGGCAGGGTTACTTGGAGTATTTATGAATAAAATGAAAATAATTGAATCTATGGCATACTCTGCATTGATGAGCAAATGCTAGTATTATTTGAAAGCCCAATAAAGGAGAGTGAGGATGGGAAAAGAAAGAAGTCAATTTATAAAATACTTCAAAAAAATCAAAATAGCCATGTCAACTCAGCCAGCCTCCTATTAATTTGGAAATAATCCAATTTTAGTGGAGCCATCCAATTCCAAGGATTAACTTAAAATTAAGTCATTCCTAGGTATATCAAGTGTTTTCTAAGTGTCTTGGCTTCTTACTTTCAGGAAAGCAAAATCCACTTGGGCACTTACATCTTTACATGTTCTTATTTATTTTGGTTAATTTAGTAGAGCATCGACTAGTATTCAGAGTTTTTTTCAGGAGAAAATCAAAGCAAATTTACCTGAAGAAAAGTGTGTGTCAAATAGTCATTCATTAAAGCAAAGCAAACCAAAGCCAAATCTCTACCAGATGATTCTTCTAGCTGATTTGCAAGTTGTTTATTTTCATGCTGCATATCGCTCTGAACGAATAATATTTTAACAAATTTATTTGTATCATTTGGCATATCTCTCATTATTATTATTTTCAGGCCTAAAATACATCTCCTTAACTTAAAGTTTTCACTGAGCTATAGAGGGATACATATATATATATATACACACACACATATATATATATATAAACTATCACTTGGTTCAACATAACATAAAATTATATCATTTAGGAGTAACAATATTACATTGTTTAATCCAATTTGATGTCAACACAGTTCTTATGTTTTGAAAATAAGGTGTGAAAATATAGTCTCATAATTTTCAATTTAATTCCAAGTCTATTAAAAAGATGAGAGCTGCCTTAAAGCTGTGCACATTGAATATTGCAATAAATGGCTAGAAACAAATTTTGCCACACACATATAGAAAACAAATGGAAACTGAATGAAGTAAGTTTCAGCAGCAAATGTCAGACAACGACATTGCTTTCTTGCCTCAAGTGAGTCTATACTGAACACAAATACACACATGCACACAAAAAAAGACTGAGTTAGAAATACATTCTCTTTTATTTCTGGCATTTGGCAGCCCAATATTTAAAAACCTGGTATTACACAAATATTTCAGGAGGTGCCTCCAAAAGATAATTACTAAATATTTACTGCGCACTTAATGTGAAGCAGGAATAGTAGAAAGAACTGGGTTGAAATCATCCTACCATTTGGTAGAATGTATAAAACCATAAAAAGTTTGGATACTATCTTCTGAGAACCACTTAACAATAGGTACATAATTTATAAAGTAATCACAGAACCTCTTTTCTCTATGCTCTTATCTCATTATAAAAATTTACATGAAAAATAAAATGCAACACACAAATACAAGATAAATATGGGGAAAGAAAACACACACAAATTTCTTATGCAAAGAGTTAGACACCATTTTGAGAGGTACGAGAGTACTAAGAAAACTGAGTACCTGCTCAAAAGTTCAAGAATTTTAACAATCTATGTGTATAGGTGACTTCATTAATAACAGACCTCACACATTTCTTAGCTTGGAAAATATTACACAGAAGGGAATCAGGCTTTCACCACGGTTTCCCGCTGGAAGGGACACGTCAGCATTAGAAATGGCTAAATTTATATTCCTAATAATTTAAAACAGGGAAGTTTGAACTAAATAATGTGCACCTCAGCCTTCTAATTAGGCTAGGACTGCAAGGATATGCTGCCACAAAACCCAGCTATTTTATTTATTATTTTGTATTTTAAAGACAGAGTCTCACTATGTTGCCAAGGCTTGTCTTGAAATCTTGGCCTCAAGCAATCCTCCCACTTCAGCCTCCCAAGTAACTTCTTTGTCTTTTTCTTTTACTTGGAGATGATCTGTATGCATTTATATCTATATCTGTATACCTGATAATGTTGGATGTTAACACACAATAAATAAAATACAACACAATATGGAAAATGTGTGTGGGGTTTCAGAACTGATACAATCCTCCACTCTTAATTGGTATTATTGTGAATGTTTAAATGATGATGTGTCTAACTCAGGCTTTCTCACTTCAAAAAGGAGAAAAGGATCGTGGAAGAGAAAGAGACAATAATAAAGTTCTGAAAAGTGAGGCCTGTGACACTGACCTATCTTCCTTCTGGGGCCATTTTCTTTAGGTGAGTCATATAGTGGGATGTCCATGGGTCAGACCATTGAAGGGTCTAATTTATGAGAGTTGTAGGGCAAGGTCAGAATTATTTTTAGAAACTCTCTTACGTCCATTTGGCCATTTTTATCCTAGGTCACATAAACATTTTCTGTGTTGTAGATAGTTATGTTATTAATTATGTTATTTGATCTTAATGTGGATTTCTGGAGTAATTTTATTTAATACCTTATTTAGTATATTGGAGTCATTTCTGATAACTATGGAGCTATTGATATTCCATTTGTTAATATTAAAATAGCCCAGAAAGTATAGTACTATAAAATAAAACAGTCTCAGGAACACTGCTGTTCTACCTTTGCATAATCTATGCTTCATCCAATTAATAAAAAAGGACTTTAATTTATTGACACGTTTTCGGGTTGTGCAATGTGTGCACAGATCATGATGCTGGTTTGCTTATGCCTGCACAAACTTGGATTTTTCTCTTGGCTTTTGTCTTTTTCAGCCCCACCCTTTTGCTTCTTTGAAGTCACTGCTTTCTTAATCAAGTTAAGAATACTTACATAAGTGGGGCATTACTGACATGCTATACATCTATTTTTTTTTCCAAAAAAAAAGAAAGAGCTCCCTCATCCAGTGGGAGCATAGTTCCATCATGCTCCAGGTCCTATTCCTGCTCCCCCACACCCAGGAAGTTGCATTTTTTTAATGTAAGAGCTGCTTTCCAAGCAGCCTGGATGCTGAATGGCTTTCTCAAAAGTGAAAACTGGGCACTATTTGGATAGCCCATCTTTCCATCATTTCAGCTAACTTTCACTGTACACCTTGTATTCATTGGTCACTGTGCAAAAAACCAGGGGTGAAGAAATTCGAAGCCAGCAACAAATAAGGCACAATTTCTCTACTCCAGGAGTTTACAGACTGGTGAAGGCAGGCACAGGCAAAAGAGTAGAATACAGTCCAATAGCTAAAGAATGTATCCCTGCTTACTTAAAGCTGTGTGACCATAGGTAAGTTCCTTATCTCCGTACCATGAGTGTCTTCCTTTGTAAAATGGAGGTGATATCAGTCCATACCTATCTTGTGTGGGCTGTAAAAATTCAATAAGCTTATGAAATTGGCATGTAATTAGCTCTCAACAATATGATGTTGTGATGTGACGGACATTTGGATGGGCGATGTGAACACTATGTAGCATGAATAATGCTGAAGGGGAAAGAGAGGGGCACCTCTGGTTGCCGCCCAGGAAGGTCTAGAGGTATATGGCTATTTAATTTGCAAAGAATAGTTAGAACTGCAAAAACAATGTTCATCCGGTCTTGATGAGAAAGAAATCATGAGTCCCCCAAATTAAACTCTCTCAATTGATGACGTTAAGTGACCAGGATTACTCAGAGTGCAGTTATTCGCACCCCTGAAGCACCAGGACATCATTCCGGAGTCCAGGAATGATGCTTATCAATCTTTTGCCATTGGCTTCTACTTCCAGATGCCTTCTCTAGTATTCAATCATATACGATAGTTTGAAAGACAAATGAACTCAAGAAAAGCGGAGAACAATACTGTGGTTTTTAAATCTGCCACTGTTCTTCCCTCACTTCAAAGCTGACTTGACAACTGCATTTATTTCACATTGCAATTGCTACAAGTTAATAATATTGTTTTATCAGGAAAGATATGAGGAAGAAAGTTATCCTAATACAGCAGATAACTTATCCAAGGACAAATAGAAAGGGGCTGTGTCTAGAGGGTAATGCTAATGCATGGCATGCTATAAAAATAAATGAAATCTGATTAACACTATTGGAGGGAAGAATAAGTCATCGTTTCTATGAAATATTATTTTCCTGATTGGAACCATTTCCATTTTTGTCAGCTTAAAACATTGTATTAAAGATGATATGACTTTAAAACTGTGACAGCTATCTCAAGCCTTGTGATTATAAATGGTGTTATAGGCTTGTAATCCGGTGGGTTTAGACTGAAGTATTTTCTTCATAAATTGAAAGAGAAACACACTAGGAATTCAGAAGATTTTAATTAAAGTTCAAAAAATTTAATGGGAATTTTAAAGGCTGGCTCACTAAGTATTATTGATAGTGAATTTAATTTATGGAAGAAAATTCCTAGCAAATTTGGCTATGCCAAAAATAGCCTGCATATGCTCCTTTACATGGAAATGAATATATATATACATATATATATATATATATATATATATATGTATACAATATATGTTTTCATGGAAGCACCATTAAGTACCCTGCTTTTACTGATTCACATAGATTAGTTCATTTTCAGCTCCATTTAAATCTGTAAATTAAACTTAACACCTATGAAGAGGTAACAATTGTTTTTTAAGGGAGAAAAATAGATCATGACGGGTTAGATAGCATTGTCTTCATGATAGAGCTAGTCTCTTTTGAAAAAAATAGTTTATTAATGTATTAAGTGAAAGCAGTTTGGGTCACAAATTAGGAAAGAATGCACCTGGACGTGATTTATTTTGAATTGAACTGCTGAAACAAATCTTGTATAAAATCACTCATTCCTGTTTTTCTGTAAGTTTGCCTGCAGCATTGTATGGCATCTCTCAGAATGTGTTACACAACTCAGCAGTGCCAAGGCTAAGCAATGCAGAGGACAGGTTGAAAGCTGGTATTGCGCAAAAAATTTTTTAAAAATTAACAAAAACAAGCAGGTGGGTTGTTTATAGTAACGCAGGTGTGGTTTCAGTAATAAATCAACCCACTTGTAATGATAATAGCTTGTATTTATGCAAGCCCTTTCTTTATGAAGCCAAATGTGTTTTTAAAATATAATTATTTTAATTCAAAATTCATCCTTGTGATTAGCAAGGGCACAGGTTTAATTAACTCTGTTTTATGGATGAGGAAATTCACCATGTCCTCTGTTGATAGGCAAGTATTGCAATGGGGTAGATTTGACAACCTTTTCTGCTGCTTAGTTAGACCTAGGTATGGAAACAGTGGTTCTCTACTGATCACCAAGGAGATGACTGAAAATGGGACAATGAAGACAGAACAGAGAAAGTCATCACAAAAACTGTGCATTGAGGCACCAGCGTGTCTGTAGCTGAATTTCCAAAGCAAATTTCCAGTTCATAAGTTGGAATTTCCACGTTGGAAAACCCAAAGTCTAAGTCTTTTCTTTTAAACAAACAAAAACCTAAAGAACCAAGATGTAAATAATTGAACTGCTGTAGATATTCCCAAGCTTTAATGCACACAAATCAACAAAAATCGTTTTGTTTTTGTAAACCTCAAATTTGAGTTTTAGCCTACTGAAAGGTGTTACCCACATGTAGAAAATCAGTCATTCTGTTCGTTAATTCTGCAACTGGCTCTGAAGTTGCTTAAGAAAAAGAGAGAAGAAATGAGAGATATTGGGTTATTTTTTCCCACTCTGAGGTAATTTATATCATTTTCCATCCAACAAATGCTTTACTTTGTGCCAGCCATTAAATAAGAAACCACTTTGTTGAGAGGAGGTTCAAGTGCTTTAGTTGCTATTTCATTTGATTTGTTTTTTCACTCACAAAATAGGATCCTTTCTAAAAGTTCTGTTGCAAATGCACAGTTCGTAATTATGTTATTGTGAGTGTGCGGGGTTGGGGAGGAGTCATAATGCAGAGTTAAAGTGGCCTAATTTTTGAGATAAAGTTTTGCTCTGTCGCCCAGGCTGGAGTGCATTGGTGGGATCACAGCTCACTGCAACCTCCAACTGCTAGGCTTAAGTGATCCTCCTGCCTTGGTCTCCCACACCTCTGCGACTACTGATGTGAGCCTCTGTGCATGGCCCAGCCACTCCTTTTAAATGTGAGAAGATGAAGAAAGACAAGTTCCACACTGGGAACCAGGTAGGTGTCCCTCTCTTCCCATATCCCCAGAATCAATCATTAGGTAATTTTCAGAGTAGGTCCTTCAAGCCAACTCATGTATTCATTCATTTTTGTTCAAAAATATTTGAGTATCTCTTCCACACGAGGCAGTTTTTGAAGAGCTGGTGTACAGCGGGCAACAGCATAGACACAGCCTTTGCTTTATGGGTCGATTGTCTGGTGTGTGGTGTGGCATTTAGTCGATAGAATGATTTGTACACCCAGGAACACAAATATTCTTACTCTGTATGTCTAGAATGGCATATCAGTGAGGAATCGAATCTCAGTAAATTTGACAACAAGGTTAGAAGACCAAGTCTTCAGTTCAACATTAGGGAAAACCCCCAGTGAGTGATGCTTTCCATCTCATATTGTCTTCTAAGGACAATTAATAGAGCCTTGGCAAAAGCACATTTATCAGTGAATAAATGGTCACTCCTATTTTTAAGTGCCATCCTTTCAGTTCTGTAAAAATATGGAATTATTTTATCAAATTGTCTGAGCTTAGGACCCCTACATCTGTCAGTGTCCTCTCCATCCAGTGGCACTCTTGGAGAAAAAAAATGATGTTACAATGAAAAGTCATATCTGTGACCCCTTCCACCAAGGTACCCACAACTTTCTTCACCAATGCATGTGGCAATGCTCTTGTGAAATTCTTCTGAGGTTACCATAATACATTATCTGTAGGTGGTAGTAGGTTTGAAAACTTTTTCTTTTTCTGCAACAACCTAACAGGAAAACTAAACAGAGATCAGGGAGATAGTGGGATATCAGTCAGGGACTAATCAGGAACAGAACCCACTTGAGAATTTAAAATAGAGCATAGGCTAGGGAGTTGGTGACAGTATAATAGAGCAGCTACAAAGCAAACAGGACTAGGGAGGCAATCCAGAGCCCATCTAGGCCGGCAGGGTCATCATCTCCAGGCTGGAAGGGCAGAAGAAGTGGAGCCAGGAGATGCACAGTCTCCCAGGGGAAGCTGGAGCTAGGGTGTGCCTGCCAGGCAGGAGCTGGAGTCACAGATGCAACATTGACTATCACATTGCCATCAGACTCAGAGAGAGAAAGGTATATATATCCATTATTCTCTTATGCTTTCTCTATACTTCCATGCCCCACCCCCAGCATCCCCTGAGACATTCCCAGTTGGAAGACAGTGGCTTATGGGAATCTGGCTGGAGGGGGATCATTCCACCTGTAGCACACAGAAAGGCATAGAAACAGTGAGTCATGGATTTGAACGAAAACAAGCCCAGTCCCGCCATAGAGATTTACAGAAAATACTTCATCACTGTTGAAGAGAGATACCTAAAAGAGAGGTGAGGAAAGTGAGTTATAGATCCTTTTACAACATTCTAGTGGAGTCCGTGTGTGGGAGGTGGCAGGAGGCTATGGGAACTCTGTACCTTGCACTCATTTTGCTGTGAACCTAAAACGGCTCTAAAAGATAAAGTCTATTAAAAACATATTTTAAAAAAATTGACAGATGTTCTTAAAATTTACTAATGAGTTCAGAGAATAAACTGAGGATGAGATGAATATGTAAAAACATCAGCGGCTCTGTACGTCAAAAATACTCAGCTAAAAACTATAAATGTTTAAAAGATCACAGAAGATAAACATAAACATATCCCTCCCCACCTTATCTTTATTATTTTTTTCCTATTTATATAAAAATAAGGGGATATAAACAAATAGAAAATAATACTGAAATATTTACAGGGAGTCATGAAAACAGATTTTAAGAAATTAAGATACATATGGCCAGGTGTGGTGGCTCACACCTCTAATGCCAGAACTTTAGAAGACCGCAGTTGGTGTATCACTTCAGGTCAGGAGGTTGAGACCAGCCTGGCCAACATGGCAAAACCCCATCACTACTAAAAAATATAAAAATTATCCAGGTATGGTGGCATAAGGCTGTTATTCCAGCTACTCAGGAGCCTGAGGCAGGAGAGTCACTTGAGAGGTGGAGTTTGCAGGGAGCTGAGATCCTGCCACTGCACTCCAGCCTGGGAGACAAAGCAAGGCTCCATTCCAAAAAAAAAAAAAAAAAAAAAAAAAATTAAGATACCTATGTTGTTTCTGGGTGGCAGCACTCAATATAGTAACCTATATTTTCTTCACAAATGAATAAATACTAATCTAATCTGGAATACAAATCCAATAGTGGTATTAACTTTTTTGTTTCAGCTTTTGTTTAGTTTGTAGAACTTACATAAATTTGTTTATTAATCATCTGGAGAAAAAAATAAAAAGAGAACAGCTAAATCATGGTTATGAATATCAAGTGATAGAGTCCAAGAGTCCAACAATATAAAACGTAAATAAACGTACCAAAGCTACAGTCATGAAAATAGGAAGACTTTCTTGCAAGACTAAAGAGGTAGATCAATGGAATAAAAGGGAATTCCAAGCAGACACACACACATACACACACACACACACACACACACACACATACACACATACACACACACACACACACACTTTAATATCTTTAAACAGTATGATACTTTGTTGAGAAGAGAAAGTGACATTTAATAAATGTCATAAAATACAGTGGAATTTTAACTTTTGATAACAGAGAAATACTTATATAAGTAAAATAAGTATATACATTTATCCTCTAAACATATACATAAGTATATAGTTATATTAAGTAAAAAATAAGAAAAATACTTACACTGAGTGAGAAAATGCAAGATTCCAAGTTATGTCAAAAAAGTATATTTACGTACCTTTAAAAACAAACATACATATCAAAAGATGTGAAGGAGCGATTACAGGCTGGGTACGGGGGCTCATACCTGTAGTCTCAGCACATTGGGATGCCAAGATAGGCCAATTACTTGAGGTCAGGAATTCAAGACCAACTTCAGCAACATGGTGAAACCCCGTCTCTGTTAAAAATACAAAAATTTATTGGCATAAAAGAGGTTTTTAATACCCATTTTTAGACTGCATTCTAGCCTGGGCAATAGAACAAGAATCCCGTTCTTTCTCCCTCTTTCTCTTCCTCTTTCTGTCTCTCTTACATTCTTTTTTTTCTTTCTTTCACTCCCATTTTCTTTCCTTTTTCTTTCTTTCAAAAATAAAAAAAATTAAAAAAAAATACAAAAATTTGCTGGGCATGTTGGCTGAAGCCTGTAATCCCAGCTACTTGGGAGACTCAGGCAGCCTCCTTGAACTCATGATTTGGCAGCATGAGATCATGCCACTGCACTCCAGTCTGGGCGACAGAACGAGACTCTCTCTCTCAAAAAAAATTCAAATATATGAAGAGTCTTTCATATTTTTAGCTACTGGACAATTCATTTCCTTCTGCTTTCCATATTTAGCCTAATACCATGTACCACTTAATGATTTACAGTTTTGGGACACATTGTTAATAATAGGTAGTATTTGTTGAGTCCTTAATATGTGGCAGGCAGTGTTCTAAATCATTTGGCATGAACTGACTCATTTAATCCTCTTAACAAACTTACAAGGAACATATTCCCTCACTTCATTATGTAAATAATAAAACAAAGGCCTAGAAGGGTTAGCAACTTTCAGAAGATCATATTGTCACTTTGCAGCAGGTCTGGGATTTGGGTCCCGAAGAGGCAGCTCCAGCCACCATGCAACCAAATCCTACGTAGCACACAGTTCGGTCTCATTTAACAAGATGGCATCCATGTTGATTAAGGAATCTTAGCTCTTAAAAGGTTTGTCCAATTACATTTTTCCACCTAAGCCTATGATCACTCAATTGGCTGTGTAAGGTAGTTTGATAGGTGTTCACATTATTTTTCTGATTCAAAGAGAGTCTTTTCAAGCGCTACCTATTCAGGATGAGAGGTCAATAATTTCCTGGAGTCCAGGTGTGCTTCTACAGACTCCTGCTTGTCCTTGAGCTCTCATGAGCCATCACCCTTGCTTCCAGAAAGTGAGTTATTTGTGTGCCCTAGACTGTGAAATCAGAGACGGTCTGTTTCTATGGGAACCAGTTTATTTCACCCAAGAGGGCAGTGAAGAGTCATTTGTGAATGCTACAGAGTGAAGAAAAAGTTCACCACACAGCACATCCTCAGTTTGAAACACCATTTATTTCACTTCCCTTTTCTCCTTCAGAAATGTGTCCTTTTAATCCTGTGTAGCTGAAGGAATCACAACATCTTTCCCTGACAGTCTAGATAAACTCTCTCCTGATCCGTATTCAAAGTATCTAAAACCATGGAACAAGTTCTCACAGAATACAGGTAGACACATTTTGTAGCCTTCCTCATCCCCTGAAGGAGAAATGACATCAGAATATGTAAGAATGTATTGCTTTAATAGAGGGGCCTTGAATCTTTGGGCAGAAATGGGAAGAAGGAAGAAGGATAGGTGATTAATAAAATCAACATTATTATTCTGTCTTTGTTTCTGAATGTCTCAGCTTTCTCAGTTGCTCAATTCCAGTTGTAGTTCAAGAAAAAAAATATTTGTAACACTAACTTGACAGATTGTTGTTCACTGTTGAGCCTTTAAAATATAAAGACCAATATTTTATTTCTAACCTACAGTTTTCAGTTGTTCAATCTAAGTATCTTTAAAAATTTTTATAGTAAGTGATACAGACTCTTATAGAAACCAGTGCTTGACAAGATATTTCAGTATTACCTAGAAATAATACTTTCAATGCATTTTATTATGAAAATGTTGATTTTTGAAAAATAGGCTCTTAAGTCTTTACCCAATAAACAGAAAAAAAACACAATGGATTTATCATGATCTAGTTATTTCCTGAAATTAAGGAGATTTGTCAGTACATGCAAATGTTTTCCAAAAGTCTATCTTGGAGATCAAAAATATCACTAAAAATGTGAAAGTAATGTTTTTCAAGAAAGGCCTTTGCCAACTATCCTATCTCTAAATTTTAATTTGGTATAAAGACATTTAAGATACTAGATATATAAATTATTCCATCATGGCATGAAATCAATGTACAAATTATTTTATCATGGAATGAAATTAAACACCTAGTTTATAGAAATAAAGTAAGGAAAATGTAAAAGTATGTCAGCTGATTCATAAATGTAATTGGATACGAAAACTTCAATATAAAGGGCTACATAAAAATGTTTAAAGTTATTTTTTAAATTCCCAAAACAAGTGTCTTTATTACCTTAAACTTACAGATAATTACATTTTATTACATCTTAACATTGCCAGCAAGCTTAGAAAATTCAAATTGTGCCCAGTATATAAAACCTTCCAAGTAGATTTTTTTTGTGGTATGTTTTATAAATATGGAAAAGGACTAGTCCATTACTCTACTTTAAGGTAAGCTATACCTATCACAGAGTTGTACATATTTCCCAAAACATGCATTTCCTAAAAGTGCTCCGAAGGATAAGTGGGTTCACTATGAAGCAAATTGCAGTGTAAGCCATTCCGTTTGGACTTTTTCCCAACAGATTTAATTACTCAGTGCCTCAAGCATATTTGCTTTTATATTATTGGTTTGGCAAATAAGTAGCACCCTTCACTTAATAAACATGGTGATAGCTCTCTCAGTTCATCATCTTAGAACTTCAGACAGTAAAATATCATTTTCAGGTACAAGTTTATGCTAGTATTTTATAGATCAAAAGGGTCTTCCAATGTTCTGTGTAGTGACAACAGAGCCTAAACCCATCAAACAATCCTAAAAGTCAACTAATACCAAAGAATGTTCATGTTAAAAAGTTAAGAAAGTTTATGTGACAAAATGAGGGATGCCAACTTAAGAAATATACTGTTTCCAAAGATTTTAATTTGCTGTTTATATTGACTGTTAGTACAAGAAGTTCAAATTGTGTTCATTACAACTACTTTAAAATTTTCTTTCTCTTGTTTGCATTTGTTTTAATGTAGTTCTTACTTTGAGGCATTTGTATTCCTAGATTGTAAACGTTTTTAATTAGTGTTGCTATCTAGCTACTTTTATATGGTCTATGGCTATCCTTCTAATTATCTTCTTACAACCATTATCAGCCTTTTAAATTTTCTTTTATGTCAGTTTGAAAAGTGACAATACATTTAGGGTTAACTATTATTTTAGCCATTTTGATTACACACTTTGCCTTTTGACCTTCTGGAAACCACATGAACCTCACTGAAGACCTTTGCATAATTACCTATCCGATTTTCTTATCTCCCTCTTCCTTTATATTTTCCCACCCCTTAGAGTTTCTGAGTGAAATACAACCGGGGTCATTGTCGAAGTCATGGTAACCTTGCAAGGACTCTTCTTATGGTCTACACAAGATAACTTATTGCTTTATTTCAGTGTCATGCCATTCCTAAAACTACCATTACCCCTTTTTCTTCTTTAAGGAAGTGTTAATTAACTTAACCAACTTTTCCTTCCATTCATTATTTAAGACAAAATAAGACCCACATGAACAGTTTAATTCAATTCATATATTTCATTATGTAGATAGTTCCTTTACACATATATGATAAGGTTTTTATTCCATGAAAGTATTTACTGCATTCAGAATCTTTCCATTTTTTAAAAGG
Organism: Chiropotes sagulatus; assembly: GCA_963574175.1. NCBI lineage: Eukaryota > Metazoa > Chordata > Mammalia > Primates > Pitheciidae > Chiropotes > Chiropotes sagulatus. The sequence goes on from CAUYNN010053732.1 coordinate 25,159, forward strand.
CTCGTAGTCACATTTACATAATAAAAACTGAATTACACTGAACTAGGGAGAAATTTTAGACTGTAAATTCATATATCAACCCTGGCATCACCCTTTAACTACAAGCTTATGTATATAGCTGCAAATGAAAATTTCTACTTGGATTTTTAATAGACTTCTGAAAATTAACATGTCAAAACCTAATTTTCGGTATTTTACTCTAAACTTGTTTCTTTATGAGTCTTCTTCACCTCGGTATATGGCAACCTTAATTTTCCAATTGCTATACCGAAAACTTTTACTTCATCCTGATTTACGTCTTCTTTCATAAAGTGTATCCAACTCATGAGTAAATCTTGCCAAGTTTACCTTCAAATTATATCTCAGATCTGACCAGTCCTCACCACCTCCCTAGTTACCAACCTGGTCCAAGACACCATCATCTCTTGCCTGAATAATTTCAATTAACCACTACACAAGTCAGTTGGGAATTCTCCTCCATGCATTCTCACTCCGAATCCAATCTGCTGGAGCAGCCATCACCTCCTAAATAAATAGTCTTTACGGAAAAGAGAGTTTTGGCAAATCTCAGAGCACAGATTAAATCCTCCAGCAGACAGGAGACAGGCATGACTCTGTTCTCAATCACCTGACCCTGCCCAAGCATGTGGAAGCCATGTCATCCTGGCATGTGCCTAGAAGACAGAGAACCATATACCTTTGGTGAAAAAGTTCCCATCTAAAACTTACCGAAAGAAAAAGATGAATTGTTTTTTAGCCATTAACAAGTAGCCTTGGAACTATTTTAAACTTTTACCAATACATAAATCCATTATGAACCACTTAATATATTGTCCCAAGAAATGCACGTATAAGTAATCAAAAATATTTTTTGTTAACATGTATGGTTATGTACATGTAGCTAAATTCTATGAAAAAAGCTATATTATTTTTTGAAATGTATAGAATTAATCTAAGATTTTACAGTAGTGTGGTAATTATATGACAGCTCAGTCATTCATAGAGTTTATGCTTAACACGTATATGTATATGTTATATATATTTATATACACAACTTGCATATGCATAACACACATAAATATGTATATGTATGTACATATCTGTATGCACACATGTACAGCTGAAAGAATATATACCATAAAATCCACACACTGTAACTACATAGAGTAATGATTGTTTACTAAATTTATATAGCTGATTAAGCATCAGCACAATGCAGTTTTAGAGCACTTCTATAACCTTATAAAGTTTCACATGACACTGTTAGTCATTTTCTGCTCCTACCTTTGGCCCTGCTGATATGATTTGGCTGTGTCCCCACCCAAATCTCATGTTGAATTATAACTCCCATAATTCCCATGTGTCACAGGAGGAACCTGGTGATAGGTGATGGAATTATGAGGGCGGGTCTTTCCTTCTCTGTTCTTGTGATAATGAATGAGTCTCATGAGATCTGATGGTTTATAAAAAGGGAGTTTCCATGCACAAACTCTCTCTTTGACTGCTGCCATCCACATAAGATGTGACTTGCTCCTACTTGTCTTCCACCATGATTGTGAGGCTTCCCCAGGCATGTGGAACTGTGAGTCCAATGAACCCCTTTCTTTTGCAAATTGCCCAGTTTCAGGTGTGTCTTTATCAGCAGCGTGAAAACATACTAATACACCTGGGCAGTCACTGATCTGCTTTCTGTATCTATAATATTGCTTTTTTCCAGGAATTTTAAATATCTTGGCATGCCCTGTGCATATAAAAACAAAATAATATATCCCTAAAGTTTATAAACCTGTATTTCAAAACCATAGTAAATAGCTGTCTTCAATATCAACTGAGAGAAAAATAAGAGGAAATATATTTATACAGGAGGAATTTTATTATACATAAAAAGAACTCCTAATCCCTAGTGAAATATTTTAGAGTATTATATAATTAGGAAATTTTCATTAAAAATATGTCAGTTATATTTTTTAAAGGCTGAAAAATAATCACATCTCAAATCAGAATTCCCTTCCAGTTTTTTTTAATATCCATTGTATAATATCCAATATCATTTACACACATATTTTATAGCTGGCAATCTTGTCAGGTAAGAGACAGCAATCATGCACCACTGAATCCATACCTGCCATCACAGAGAATCTTAGCACTATTATCTCCCATGAAATGAAAGATGAAATTAAAGACACCTTTGAGTACCCTAAAATATCTCCCACGCTATTTTGACCACAAGGCCTGAAATACTTTCTTTTATGAAAAAAGAAATTTTTGAGCTTCAGATAATGTTGAGATAGATTATGTGTTACCAGCGTCTCCTCTTATATTTTCTTAGATTATAGATGTACGGACTATAATCCTTCAGGTAGGTAATCATCAAAAAATACAAATAGATATCTACAAGAAATGCGAACTTTTCTATTCATCTGATAATATACCTTGGAATATACCTTAGAAGACATGCCATGTGTGTACCTATGCAACAATCTTACATGTTCTTCACATGTACCCCAAAACCTAAAATGCAATTAAAAAAAAAGAATTGGGATGGAGGGGAGAAAAGAAGGAAAAATTTTTGTGAGTTTGAAAAATTAAGAGTGCAATCTTTAAGATAATTTAATTTACTGTGTCATTTACAAAATGTTATTTTCTGATACTTGTGAAATTAACACACTTAAAAGCAAGGCCAGAGCTGAAGCTTTTGGGAGAGTTAGTTGATTAATGATTGATTATTTACATTATCATGAATTTTGTAACATCTTATGTATTGCATTGAATTTTTAAATTTTCTCTTTTTCTTTCTCTCTCATTCATTCTCTTTTTAAATTTTTCTCTTTTAAACGAAATAAGACCATTTCTTGAAGAGATTGCAGGTTCCTATAAAAAAAAAAAAAACTGTGTAGCTAATGAGGCAGTAAACTCTTCACCAAATGACAGTAGGCAGGAAGTCCACAGAAACATGTTCAGCACATGTGAGACATTGGATGAAGACATCCAACTATGACTAAAGAGTCATCTTTTTGAAAACCTGACACATTCATGGTGAGCTGGTGCCAAGACAAATGCAAGTAGAACTGTAGCCTGGAAACACTTAAACATTATTTGAATTCTCAGAAGTATCATTTTTTACTTAAACATTGGCATGCAAAACCAATAGTCTGAGTAATCCGGTCTTGAAGTGTAACTTTATTTGTTATGGGGATTTGCTCAGGGAAGAGAAGGGGAAAAAAATAAACCCAGCCCTTCTTCATCTACTGCAGAGAAAATAGTTGTTTCTGCAACGCTGGAGACATTATTTGAGGCCATGTAAGTGACACTGCCTCAAGCTACTTTAACAATTTGCAGCGAAAATTTGATTTAATTGTTTTTGGTGAAATGTTCAGTTGGCACAGACATCTGGAGAGGATTCTTGTTTGTCTCTTTAGTAGCAGATGGATACTAAGCTCTACCAGTAAGAATCTCATGCTACAACCAGACAGCTGGGTCAAAGTTGCTCAGAACCCAGTGCAAGGAGCTCCCTTAATTCTGTGATGAATTTCCTCTCTTGAAGCAATGGAGTTGATGAGGCAATCATAACACAGGTGATATTAACATGGAGTCCTTTGCTTAAAAGTTCTACAGATGCCATAGATTTGTAAATAAAACAGCTTGTGAATGTATTATGTATCTTTACTATTTGAAGGTGAAAAGTTTGTAACTTGAATAAGATCTATAGAGAGATTTTTATTAAACATTATTTATATAGGAAACAGTTGTATCATGCATACTTATCCTTCATTAGATTCTTGTCCCTTTCATGGTGTTTTTTTTTTTTTTATGAAACAAGTCACAGTTACCTAATTGCACACTTACCTACTTTTTAGGACTTGTCTTCTCCTCATTTCCAGTTCTTCTCCACTCCCTTTACACTTTTTGGGTGACCCACTGTAAGGAAAACAGTTGGACACGGGGGGTTGTTTTTCCATTACAGACATGCTATAAAGCATTTTTGAAAATATACTTTATTCAATTTTTACTGACTATATTTTTTTAACAATTCTTCAGGCGTATTTTGTTTTGAAATTTCCCAGTTTGGAAGAGTCACTCTTAAACTTGTTACCTGGTTATTATTCTAATCATTCCTTATCAGGATCCTTCGATGTTGTCTCCTCATCTCCCTAACTTTAATCTTGGACATACTCCAGGGGTCAGTCCTTTGGCCTCTTCTCTTTTCTATCTGTCGTTTGTGTCTACGTATCCTCTCTAGACTCACTGTTTTATATACCTTCTAGGTAATAGTGACCCTTAAAACTAAACTTCCAGTCTAGACCTGTAACCTAAACTACAGAATGAAAATCCCTCTACTAATTAATATCATCTCTTAGATTATCTAATAAACATCTCAAATGCTGTGTCTGGTAAGTTTAGGTTTCTACTCCCTCTGAACAAACATTTTGGAGTCATTGTTGACAATTCTGTCATCCCCAGATCCAACTGTTTAGAAAAATCATGGCAGCTCTTTTTCAAAATCCAAATCCAATCGCTTTTTCCCACCTCCATGACCAACAGAGTGGTTCAAACTATCATCATTTCTCACCTGGATAGTTGTAATAAATAGTCTCCTAACTCGTCTCTCTGCTCCCACGTTGTCTCTTCAGTTTATTGTCAGTAGGGCAGCCAATGGGATCTTACACTTACCTACGTTTTAGGACTTGTCTTCTTCTCATTTCCGGTTTTTCTCCACTCCTTTTACAGCTGGGGCAGAGTTGCTTAGAATCCAATGCAAGGAACCCCCTTCATTCCGTGATGAGAAGTAAGTTACATGACCATATTCCTCTGTTTAGAGCACTTTAGTGGCTTCTCATTCTCACCATAAAGACATATAAGACTCTACATGATTTGTTCCTCTCCTTCATCCTCTGATCTTACCTCCTATGACTCTCACCTTTTTTTTTTTTTTGAAAGAAAGAAAAAGAGAGGAAAGAAAGTGAGAGTGAAAGAAAGAAAAAAAAGAATGTACGAGAGAAAGAAAGAGGGAGAGAGAACGGGATTCTTGTTCTATTGCCCAGGCTAGAATGCAGTCTAAAAATGGGTATTAAAAACCTCT
>CAUYNN010053734.1:0-13840 GCA_963574175.1 Chiropotes sagulatus
TAGCGGTCATAAGCCATGGCAGCCAGCAGGTAGCACTCACTATAGGCCAGCCCAGCAGAGAAGAAAAACTGACACAGGCAGCCAGCAAAGGAGATGCTTTTGTCTTCAGAGATGCAGGTCACTAGGATCTTTGGTGTGTAGACAGAGGAATACCAGACATCCAGAAATGACAGATTTCCAATGAAAAAATACATGGGTGTGTCGAGGCGGAAGTCATTGCAGATCAACACCATGAGGGTGATATTTCCTACCATGGTCAGAGAGTACACGCCCAGGAACACCACAAACAGTCCCAGCTGCATCCCTGCATCTGTGGTGAAGCCCAGCAGGATGAACTCAGTCACTGTGTGATTGCTCCTCTCCATGGCTTATGGATTACTGCACCTACAAATAGAGTAGAAAAGAGTTTAATTGCCTCAACCAATACCAAATGACAGCATTTTCTATGCTAAGCACCTGACATGTAACCAACACTAAGGAAGAATTTTGGCTGCTTTGGGCAGGTGATGGGAGTTTTCTGAGCTTCACTATATTTCTTGCAATAAAATGCATTTAATAACAGGAAAGCCTTAATGCTATCAATATGGTTATTAATTTTTCTTTAAAAACAAAATTTTTATTGAGCCCCACGTGCTGTTCAAGACAGTGGAATAGAGCAGTGAAGATGACAGGGCTGACTCCTATCCTACTGAGCTTTTATTCTAGAAGAAATAAGTACAGTGTCAATTAATATTCAATGCTAATAAGAAAATAAAACTAGATGATGGGATAAAAACAAACTAGGAAGAGTTCATCAAATTTAGACTGTGGGAGAAAAAGTATCCTTTTCCTATTCCCAGCTGTGGATGGACAAATTGTTTAGTACCTATGAGATCTGTGAGGGTCCTTACGGTTTAGAAGATGGTAACAATGTATTTTTCCACAATCACAGAAAAAATTATCCTCTCAGTTACTCTGCAGGAGTCTTTGGTACATTTATCTTAAATCTCAGGGAAGGAATTAGATTGAGAATCGGGGTGAAGCTCGGGTAAAGATCAATGAATTTATCTGTTTCTGCCAAGTAAAAAATGTGTGATGTCTTTATGGGTCTTTGGGGTATAAAATGTTGAGACTCAGCATTATTTTTCAGCCTCTATAAGTAGTCATGGACATACGTCTTAAAAACACAGTTATCCCAAGTTGTTATTATCTATAGCAATAGTTCTGAATGCTATCAAATTGGAAAAAATCTTCTTGTAAAACAAACATTTAGAAATGCTTCCTTTGGAATCTTGAAATAGTATGTATAGTTAATGTAACCTAAGTATAAACATATGTATGTATGTATATGTAAACTATCTTAAGTCTAATGTAAAAGAGATATAAAAGAAAAATAATTCATAATACAATTATTACATGACATAATTATAATATAGGATTCATTATAAAATAATTTGAATTTCCCTATATAAATGCTGGATCACTTGGTGAGATACAGAGAGTAAAATCAACACCTATAGAATCATCATAAATGTGTTGGTGACTCAAATATCAGGAGTCACATTTACATTGGTGATATTTTTCTGATAAGTTGATCAAGTCTTGACAAAGCACCAAACAAAATATATGACAATCTTTCTTTGCTGTTATTAAATTGTTATATAAAAGAAACTTGCAAAATATAAGTTTTCTTTGTAGAGCAGATTTCAAACTCATGTAATTATAACAATCTTTCTAATGCACAAATATGCATTGGGAGTCTGGATGTAAGAAATGGAACATTTTTCTTTGCATAGGGCTGTCTGTATAGATGCAGGATGTATTCATACTTGTCTACTACATATTAAATATCCAGCAGTCCTCTGATATTTGTGATCATAAAACATGCAACCACACACTTAAGAAATGCCCATCAATGGTGGACTGGATAAAGAAAATGTGCCATATATACACCATGGAATACTATGCAGCCATAAAAAAAATGAGTTCATGTCCTTTTCAGGGACATGGATGAAACTGGAAGCCATCATTCTCGGCAAACTAACACAGGAACAGAAAACCAAACACGGAATGTTCTCAGTCATAAGTGGGAGTTGAATAATGAGAACACATGGACACAGGGAGGGGAACATCACACACTGGGGCCTGTCGGGAGGTAGGGGGCCAAGACGAGGGAGAGCATTAGGACAAATACCTAATGGATGTGGGGCTTAAAACCTAGACAATGGGTTGATAGGTGCAGCAAACCACCATGGCACATGTATACCTAAATAACAAACCTGTACCTTCTGTACATGTATCCCAGAACTTAAAGTAAAATAGCAATAAAAATAAAGAAAAATAAAAACCAGCAGCCATGAGTACACATGAAGCACAAGTTTTGGTAACTAAATAACATTTTTCTACTGAAAGGACCCAAAACTCCTTAAAGAAATGGCTAACCCAGGTTTGGATCAAGCAATGGAGAAGATGAGTCTGGGACATCTTGTGGCAGAAACTAATATTCAAAAATTATAGGGATATGTTAAAAGGACCCCAAAGCTAGCTTGAAGAACCTTCCATTGGATGCATTTTAGACAATTTCATATCAAAAAGTATAATGACAATAATTGAATAAAACATATTGAATATAAAATGAAAAAGAACACTCTTTAAAGGATCTTATCATCTGTTGAGACTCCACTACAAAACTTTGCATTTTACTTTGTGAATCTTCATAGGTTTTTCCAGGAATTGTGTAAAGAAATACAAAATAATGAAAACATTCCGAAGTGGCCAAATTACCTGTGGGAATATAGCTGCCAACTTACTTTTTTTCTCTGGGTTACTGGGATGAAGTAGAGATAGAAGCCCACAGGATAAACTCTGTGAGAGCAGGGATTTTTGTTACCTTTGCATGTTACATATCATATCCCTACTGTCTAGAATAGTACCTGGCATATAATAGGCATACAATAAATATTTACAAAATAAACAAATGGATATCCCTGACTCAGAAGAGAAACAAATCAAGAGAACTGACTGTCTGGGTATCCTCTAATGATGTCATGACACCCTAAAACCACTACAGAATTGCTTGATATTCCACATGCATTTTGTGGCACAAGCAATCCCAGGTCATTTGTGTTTTTTGCAGACAGGTGCAGGGACAAACAAAGAAATTAGTCCGCAATATAGTCAGCCTAACCAAATATTTGCTTTCCCAAATGCAGTGTCTGTGAAGAAAGTGTTTTTCATCTGAGCAACAGATTGCATGTCATATGTCATGACGTTTAGGAAGCATGCCTAAGACATCAGAGCTGACTGCTCACACTAGAGACAGATGGGATATCCTGGAAAAACATTTGTCTTTCAACAATTGAGAAGGATTCAAGTTCTCCATCACTAGTCAACAATGTAAATTTCTTCACTTGTAAGATAGGGATAATTTATCTCTTCTTAGGGTTGTTGTAAAGGAGTTTACTCAAATAAGGACTATGCACAATACCCAACATGTTATCAACACTCAAGTAAGAAGTGGTTCTCAAATTCTTTGCACCTAAGAATGCCCCAGTGTTTTTAACTCAGCAGGCTGCCGGTAAGCCCCCAGGAATCTGCTTTCATTAAAGCAGTCCAAGTGTTTGTAATGTAGATTGTCTGTAGATTATGTTGAGAAATGCTAAAACTAATATCAGTTGTATTTATAAAAGTTGTCAGACTCAAAATGAAGTCACTCATGTTAGAAAAAAAAAAAGTGACAAATACGGCTGGGCATGGGCTCATTCCTTTAATCCCAGCACTTTGGGAGGCTGAGGTGGGAGGGTCTCCTGAGCCCAGGAGTTCATAAACAGTGTGGGCAACACAATGTGACCGTGTCTCTATAGTACATACATAAGAAATAACTTAAAAAGTGACAAAAAGAGCCAGAGAAGGCAATTAAGAAGGTTTCTCATGCTTGTGTGTCTGATAAAACTATCATGAAAAACTACAAAAAACACATCCTTGCCCAAAGGTCATTGCAATCTTACACAAAAAGTATTTCTGCAAGGACAACTGCCCAGAAACTGCCTGTCCAGCTGGATATCTACCAGACCATGTACCCCATCTGCTACTGCTGGGTGCTGGAGAATCTGGTAAAGGCACATTGAGAAGCAGATGAGGATTCTGCATGTTAATGGGTTTAACGGAGAGGATGCTGAAGAGGACCTGCAGACTGCAAGGAGCAACAGTGATGGAATATATTATCTCTAGATGAGGGCTACAGTTTCTCATCTTCCTGGGTATATCCTCTCTCAAGTCACATGACGGAATTACTCAGTCTTAGGAACTTCTAATAAGAATATTCTTCTGTTGTCAGGTGCGGGAGGGGGCAGCGGGCCCCTACTATCTGACCTTGAACTATGATTAAAAAAAAAAAAGAACTGAAATTTTTAATTGGTAAAAATGTCTTATGACAGCTATCCAAAAAGGCATGTATATAAGAAATGACTAATTGACAATCTACTGTAACAAAATTTGGCATTTGAGCAAAATATGACAAGTCCTTAGTGAGCAACCTACTGTGTACTAGATGTTGTGCTAAACCCTTGAATCCTACTAATACCTTGCCTGCATATATCTCTGTGACTCTGTCCTGCAAGTAAATATACATATTAACATTTGTGATAAATAAAAATTCTCTGTGTGTTTTAGCAAAACAAACAAAACAAAACAACAACAAAACCAGACATCACCCTTGTCATCTATCTTTGTAGCCAAGGATTATTATTTCAAAATAATCACATAATTCTCACTTTAAAAAAAACAACTTTTTTTTCCCATTACCTCCTGAACATGCATATAGTTTACTGTGGCATTTGTATTCCCACGGCAACACTCTATCCTCATATAAATCTACTTTTCTTTTAGATAGCCTCTCTGTGTTTGTTGTTTAGGTTGACATATGTGGTGTCAGAAATAGAACCTGAAAAAGATAATGATTGAATGAAATTGGTGATTCTTGAACAGATGTGCAGTGGTCACTGGAAACTTTTGCACGTTCCTTTACTTCCTTGGCACACTTTTCTGCCCTAATGAGTCTTCTCTTAGGCTGAGCCTACCTCTTTCACTAAAGGCTTTTTGATATCAGTCAGGATCTGTTTTTTATACAGTTACCTTAATAAGGGACCATGCATCCCTCCTGGGATGATAAAAGATGTTTTGTCTTTTGTGGTAAATCTTTTTTGGTGTGAAGACACCTGTCTTTCTGGATTGAGTACTCTGGTTCTACAGAATTTACATTCTATCTAAGAGGCATGTCTTTTCTGGTGAATTCACTTTTGATCTCTGTGCCTAGTTTAATATTTTGTTTAATTCATATGCTGAGCTTGAAAGTTTTATGAACACTCTTATCTTGGTTTCTTTTGATTTGGTTTGATTCTTTTCCCTTGTCTTTTTCTAAAATTATTCTTAAAGCAAAAATACATTCTAAATGGTGGGTGCAGAAAGGCCAATTAAAAGCCATTAGTGCAATTGCTACCATGTAAAACACTGGTCTAATCGCCTGACATTTCCTGACAGTAATGAAAGGAATTTCTTTGCTCTCAAGAGATGAGTAAGAAACAGAATGGGTTTTTTAAACATAAAGGCATGGCAGGTTTTTGGGACTCCAGCTAGCCATATTTTATTGCCCATGCTTATGCATACTTTAAAATTGATAAACAATGTTATATCAAGAAAAATTCAGAGCTCAATGTTCATTATTTAACTGTTTTTAAAGACCTGCAACTGTCATGCTAACATTTAGAACCTTCTAAGTTCTCTCTCTCTCTTTTTTTTTTCTTACTGCCCACTTTGAATCTGCTGACTTTTCTGCTGGGGTTGACATAAAACTCACTGCTTATGGCATTCTAGTCAAGATTTTTTAAAAAGTCTTAAAGGGGCTTTAAATTAATAGCTTCACAAATTACAAGAGCTCCATGGTTACCAACAACCTAGGCATCATTAGAAAATGTAAATTTAGGTTTACTGACTAAAATTTGTTTATGGTGAAGAAATAATTTATTGAAAAATTAGTAATCTATAAAAAGAACTATATATATACATACATATATATGCATATATATACACACACACATATATATGTGCTAAACTCTTGAATCCTACTAATACCTTGCCTACATATATCTCTGTGACTCTGTTCTGCAAGTAAATATAAGTATTAACATTTGTGATAAATAAAAATTCTCTGCATGTTTTAGCAAAACAAACAAACGAAACAAAACAACAACAACAAAAACAAGGCATCACCCTTATCATCTATCCTTGTAGCCAAGGATTATTATTTCAAAGTAATCACATAATTCTGACTTAAAAAAAAACAACTTTTTTCCATTACCTCCTGAATATGCATATAGTTTACTGTGGTATACACACACACACACACACACACACACATGTGTGTGTGTGTGTGTGTATATATATATGCATATATATGTCTGTATATATATATAGTTCTTTTTATAGATTACTAATTTTTCAATAAATTGTATATATTTCAATAAATTATACACACATATATATGTGTGTGTATATATATCCATATATATGTGTGTATATATACATATATTAATGTTAGGCTCTGAGGTCTAACCAGGTCAAAATCTTGAACTCAGAACAATATAAGGCATCTCTGTCTGGCATAAAATATTTGCTTTTTCTGTCACACAAAGACCAATCCCCCAGTCCCCGCCAAAAACCTGACAAATCCTGCTAAAATTCTTTCTTGCCTGCATTTCTTAATTAAGCAAAACAGACATGCAAAAAAAAAAAAAAAAAAAAAAAGATAGATTTGTTACTAGTTCAATACTGTTTGGAGATTGTGTTTTTCTAATATAATTCAACCAGTCCTGGCTAAAATTTAAACAATGAAAAATTTAACCCTAAACTCATTTGAGACTGAATAAATAAAATAGAAATGTTAAAGAGGCTAAGAAAAACAAACAAACAAACAAGAAACAAAACAAAACTACTATATAAATTGCATTACCCAAAATTTTGGTTTGCAGCCTTCATTAGATTACCTATTGATTAAAGCTATCACATCTTTATTTGTGTGTGAGTATATGTGTTTAGGTGTATTTATGTGTACAAACACATATTATGTTGCATGTTGTTTCTACATGGTAAAATCTGGCATACTTGGCAAAAAATTTCTTAAGAAATTCTATTCACATTAGCTTAGATAAATGAGCATTCATATAAAATGTATAATAATCCATCTTTTAGTTCACATGACTTAAGTAAATCTAATAAATAAGCTGGTTTGAAAACTATCAATATATGAAACTGTAAATATCTTCAAAATTGTCAACATATGTTTTTGCCCAAGTGTAATGGTCGAAGTTTTATATTTGTCTTTGCTAGATGTTTTAGGGTGTTGGGGTTTGACACAAAGATTATAAAACTATAAACCCAGACTAAAATAGAATAATCTTTGTGCAGCTCTTTGTAATTAAGACTAGTTTAATAATGTTTGTTTGGCAAAAATAGCTGTATCTTCTAAGTTATAAGTTAATTATTCATATATTTATCTTTAAGATTTCTACATAGGTGAATAGCTGATATTCATAAGCTTTAAAAATAGGAAAATAACTAGAAATTATGGTTAGCTTTATTTCATATCTCAATATTCATAACGAAGCTCTGTGAACTGTAAAAAATTGAATAAATTAGATAATAGAAATGAGGTAAATGTTTGTAAATATATTTTTCATGTAATTTGAAATCTTAAAGTTATGTTATATTGAATGAAAAGATAGATATTCATTAAATGTGTGAGTCATTTCCAAATAAGATCATAAGATCAAACAAAATTCTGACCATAATATATATTTCTTTTGCTGGATTTTTAAATGACATAAAAAGACTAAATAGATTTGATTCTACTAATATACATAAACTTATGTTATGGAAAAATATGTTTCTAAAAATTGTAAAAGTTTTTCTATATAAAATACTGATATGACAGATAATTGAAGATTTCTAGCTTCCTAGGTTTTCACTAAAATTTTAGGTTATTAAGTTAAAAATACTAATTAATATGTATAGAACTATAATATAAAATCTCTCAAAAAAGTAAGATGTATTTTAGTGAAAAATTGTAAGAAAGTCATAAAAGTGTATTCTTTATCAAGAAAAAAGAAAAATTTGTCCAATTTAGGGGTTATTTAAAGGTTTTTTTGCAAAATATAAATTTAAGAGGTATAAAAGGATAGGATAGAATGCAATGGAAAAGAACCAGTAAGTAGGAGAGAGACAAAGCTAGGAAAAAAGTTATGGGTATGAAAATACACTTTTGCCAAAAAAAAGTTAATAAGAAGATATATATCTATATAGATCTATCTATATAGATAGATATATGTTACCTGACAAATAGAGCTGGGAAAGCATGAAGAGAAGGCTGAGCTCAGGAGTTCAAGACCGGACTGGGCAACATGATGAAACCTTGTTTCTACAAAAATAATAAAAAAAAAATTTGGCAGGTGTGGTGGGGTGTGCCTATAGGCCATGTTGCTCTAGAGGCTGAGGTGGGAAGATTGCTTGAGCTTGGGAGATTGAGGCTGCAGTGAGCCATGATAGCACCACCATTGCACTCCAGCCTGGGCAACACAGTGAGACCCTGTCTCAAGGGAAATAAAAAGCTTTCCTTAGCACTTATTATATTTTACTATGTAAATGGTTTTTGGACTGGTTGTGAGGAAGAAGCACAATTTTCCATCTATATTTAACATCTGAATTAAGCAACTTACCTAAAATTCTCAGCAACGCCATCATCTAAATAGAATTTAAGTTTGTCTTTCCCAGAATCTTTTATGTCAGAATATGAATTCCCAGGGTTACAGATTTCTGAAACCCCTCAGGATTTCACAGTTTGGAGAATAGCTAACAAGGCAATTAAGCAAAATTGTGTGTTGACAAATCAGGGATTATTACTAAGAAAGGAGGAAAAATTCTGGAGACTATGATTCCCTGGTGAAAAATGTAGTTCATTGTAATTTTTATTCTCATTCTCCCTTGAGTTGCATAGAAGCTTAACTATAATATGTATACACATATATTGTGTGCATTATAAATATTCATATGTATATATCTGCCTATTAAAGCATGTATGACCTTCCTTACTAATGTTTCTACTGTATGTTGAATATATCTCATTTGTCCCTCCAAATCCATTCTCCATCCTTTTAAACTCCTTTTTTTGCTCCAAGATCTTCCCCTGTGTTAATTGCATCAGTGGGATCTTTGCTTTCTATTTAATAGGTTTACCCAATGGTTATCAATGGCAGGGAGGAGAGTGAAGGCAGAGGGTTTCCCCAAGGCTCCTTATCTGCAGAGATGGCACAGTTGGTGTATCCATGGCCTCAGACCATAGCTCCTAACAGGTGACCCTTTTTCAAAACTCTTTCTTCAGTGCCCATAACCTCTCTCTCTTCTTGTACCATTAAGAATAGAGGTGGCAACAGCTCTCAGAAGTTATTAGTCCTAGGGTATGTTAGTAAGGGTTCTCCAGAGAGACAGAACCAATAGGCAATAGATAGATAGATAGATAGATAGATAGACATAGAGGTTGACAAGAGAAGGTTTATTAGTGACAGCAGATTACACATGTGGCATCAGTTACACTATATCTACCTTCATGTACTTTCAGACATCATCTTCAAGAGTTCAACTTGATCACTTTTACCTCAATAACTGTAACCTCTTTTGGTTTAACATTCAGTTAAACAGCTTAGAAAATTATTGCCATTATTCCAGGAACTCAAGCTATCACATTAAATCTGAAATCCTTATTGAATATGCCCAAGTCAATAAACTTGGCCATATGAAACTTAAATTTTTTTTTCTTTGTTCCTATAAGAATCCATTCCTGCACCTGTTCCCCAGATACTTGCCAATAGAATTTGATAAGGTCTTGTAAATATTACCAGATCAGATTTTTTTTTTTGAGATGGGGTCTCACTCTGTTACCCAGACTGGAGTGCAGTGGCATAGTCTCAGCTCACTGCAACCTCTGCCTCCCGAGTTCAAGCAATTCTCCTGCCTCGGTCTCCCGAGTAGCTGGGATTAGGTGCCTCCCACCTAATATATAATCTCCATTATATAGCTCCATCATATAGCTCCATTATAATCTTACGGGGCCACCACCATATATGCAGTTCATCATT
Organism: Chiropotes sagulatus; assembly: GCA_963574175.1. Lineage (NCBI taxonomy): Eukaryota > Metazoa > Chordata > Mammalia > Primates > Pitheciidae > Chiropotes > Chiropotes sagulatus. Next base: position 10,164 of record CAUYNN010053734.1, read on the forward strand.
GACTGGATGTCATTCTGAATGGCATGACTGTACTTACATCTTTTTCCAAGCATTTTTGTGAATCATTTTCAGGCATTTACCAGAGTAACCCTACACTCTGCAAAACACATCCCAGACTTTTTGGCTTTGATATAGACTTTGAACTGACACTGATGTCTAGAGGTGGAAAAATACCAGTGAGATACATTCTCACCAGTGTGATGAGAAAGATTGTTTTGGCCTGAGTACATCGCTAGGTGGGTTCAACTGCCACGTGTGTACCTATGCAACAATCTTGCATGTTCTTCACATGTACCCCAAAACATAAAATACAATAAAAATTTAAAAAAAAGTATATAGTTCATACCCAAAATTATACTGGGTATAGATACACAGAAAGAAGCAGAATCTTCATTTTAGTTTCCTTTCTCTGACACTTGAAATGAAAATTATCACTGTTGAAAGGTTCACATGCAAATGAAGTTCTTGAAATTGCTCCCTGTAAGACACTCTGCTATAATAGTAAACAAAATTCAACATCACATCCCTGAGAGAAGCGCTTTTTGATGGAATCCCCAAGGATTCATGCCTGAGTTCTGGAAATAAACGGATGAGAAAACACTGTGTCAAGCAAAATACTGTATGTTTGAATGTCTGAAAACCTGCAAGTCACCTCTTTATTGTGCCATGGGAATAGTGTATCACCATTGCAAGCGGATTTGAAGAAAAATTCCTCCACCCAACTCACCCAGTGCTCATTCATGCAAGCCCACTCTTGAAGTTCAGAATGGAGGAAGGACTGATGGAAGACAAGGGACAAAGATCATCACAAAGCACCCTAGATTTGTGAGGGACCACACATGCAGTGTAGCAGACAGAGCTGCTCAGGAAAAGCTTGTCCTGGGGCAGGGGCCAGAGGTCATTTTGGGGAAAGATAGAAAGACCAATGATTGCGTATATCTAACATATGCATGACTCTTCTGTGATTAAGATCTCCTTAAACAGATTGAAAAGATGAGATCTGGGTAGTCTCTACCTCTGTAGGTAGAAATTGAATCAGAGGCTTTGTAGTTGTTGTTTAATTGTGACCCTATTAAACATCACTAGCCCCTCTTACCAACCTCACACCAATATGGCAACTCTACGAGTTAATGAGTCAGGTTTCTTTGCAGGATACATAAAGGTCATATGTTACAGCCTTTCTCTCTAGGGACATCTTCTGCTACCCACCACCAGCATGTCCTTGTTAGTGCTGACTCACAGAACTCTGTGCTTTACCTGGGAAAACCTCCAGTATTACCACCTGTAATGTTTGTCTGTGGTTTTCTTCTGTTGTTATGTCCTTTGCTGGCTTTGGTATCAGCACAATATTGGCCTCATAAAATGAGGTAGGGAAGATTCCTTCTTTCTCAATCTTTTGAAATAGTTTCAGTAGGACTGATATCAATTCTCTGAATGTCTGGGAGGATTCATCTGTGAATCCATCTGGCTCTGGACATTTTTCTCATTGGCAAATTTTTTATTACTAATTCCATGTCACTGCTTGTTATTGGACTGTTTCTATTTCTTCCTGATTCAAGCTATGAGAGTTGTATATTTTCAAAAATTTATCTATTTCCTTTAGATTCTCTAGTTGGTGTGCATAGAGATGCTTGTAGTTGTATTGAATGATCTTTAGTGTTTCCATGGTATTGGCTGTAATGTCTCCATTTTCATTTCAAATTGAGCTTTTTTGAATCTTCTCTCTTCTTGGTTAATAGCTAATGGTCTGCCAATTTTATCTTTTTAAAAAACCAATTTTTTTTTTTGGTTTAATTTCATTTAGTTCTGCCGTGATCTTTGTTATTTCTTTTCTTCTGCTAGCTTTGGGTTTGGTTTGTTCTCGTTTCTCTACTTGCTTGAGATGTAACATTAGGTTGCCAATTTGTGATCTTTCAGACAGAGTGATGTATGCATTTAGCACTATAAACTTTTCTCTTAGCACTGTTTTTGTTGCATCCTAGAAGTTTTGATAATTTGTGTCACTGTTATCATTAATTTTGAAGAATTTTAAAATTTCAATCTTGATTCCATTGTTAAACCAAAAATCATTCAGGAGCTGATTGTTTAATTTCCATGTGTTTATATAGTTTTGAGAATTACTTTTAGAATTGATTTCTAATTTTGTTCTCTTGTGGTCTGAGAAGATACTTGATATGATTTTGATATTTTTACATTTTTTGAGACTTGTTTGTGGCCTATCATATGGTCTATCTTGGAGATGTTTCATGTGCTAATGAGAAGAATGTATATTCAGCTTTTGGGTGGAATGTTCTGTAGATATCTGTTAAGTCCATTTTTTTTTTTTCTGGAGTACAGGTTAAAGCCCAGTGGTTTTTTTTTTTTTTTGACTTTCTGCCTAGGTGATCTGTCTAGTATTGTCAGCAGAGCACTGAAGTTTCTCATTACTATTCTGTTGCTCTCTATCTCTTTTCTTAGGTCTAGTAGCAATTGTTTTATGAATCTAGGAGCTCCAGAGTTAGGTGCATATATATTTATAATTGTTACATCTTCTTGTTGGATTGATCTTTTTATCATTATATAATGACCTTCTTTCACTTTTTTTTTTTACTGTTGTTGCTTTAGAGTCTGTTTTATCTGATACAAGAATAGCTATTCATGCTTGCTTTTGGTTTCCATTTACATGGAATATATTTTTCAACCCTTTACTTTGAGTCTTTAAGAATCCTTACATGTTAGGTGTGTCTCTTGAAGACAGCAGATATTTGGTTTGTGATTTTTAAAAAAATGTATTCTGCCATTCTGTATTCACATTCAGTGTTAATATTGAGATGTGAGGTACTGTTCCAGTTATCATGTTGATTGCTACGTAATGACTTTGTTTTCTTTATTGTGTTACCGTTTTAAAGGACCTATGAATTTTATGCTTTCAAGACATTCTATTCTGATGCATATCAACCTTTTGTTCAAGATTTAGAAATCCTTTTAGCATTTCCTTTCTGGTAGTGACAAATTTCCTCAAGCTTTGCTTATCTGAGAAAGACTTTATTTCTCTTTCATTTATGAAACTTAGTTTTGCTGCATAAAAAATTCTTGGCTGACTGTTATTTTGTTTAAGGAGGCTAAAGTTAGGACCCCTGTCTTTTCTGGCTTGTGAGGTTTCTGCTAAGAAGTCTGCTGTTAGTCTGATAGGTTTGTTTTATAAGTTACTAGATGCATTTTTTCTTACTGCTGTTAGAGTTCTTTCCTTTATGTTGACTTTAGATAGCACAATGAGTATAGGCCTTGTTGATGACCTTTTTTCAGTAACTCCCCCAGGAGTTCTTTGAGCTTCTTGTATATAGTTTTCTAAATGCCTTGCAAGGCCAGGGAAGTTTTCCTCAATTATTCCCTCAAATAAGTTTTCCAAATTTTTTTTTTTTTTTTTTTTTTTTTATTGCTTGAGGCCAGGAATTTATTTTTTATTTTTATTTTTATTTATGTATTTTTTTATTTTTTTATTTTTATTTTTATTTTTTTGAAAGAAAGAAAAAGAGAGGAAAGAGAGTGAAAGAAAGAAAAAAAAGAATGTACGAGAGAGAGAAAGAGGAAGAGAAAGAGGGAGAGAGAACGGGATTCTTGTTCTATTGCCCAGGCTAGAATGCAGTCTAAAAATGGGTATTAAAAACCTCTATTATGCCAATAATTATGCTTAACAA
>CAUYNN010053735.1:0-36092 GCA_963574175.1 Chiropotes sagulatus
ATATTGGTTGGCTGCTTGTTTGTTATTTTCATCCCTTATTCCTTCCTGTCTTCATTGTTAAGCACAATTATTGGCATAAAAGAGGTTTTTAATACCCATTTTTAGACTGCATTCTAGCCTGGGCAATAGAACAAGAATCCCATTCTCTCTCCCTCTTTCTCTTCCTCTTTCATTCTCTCTTATATTCTTTTTTTCTTTCTTTCACTCTCACTTTCTTTCCTCTCTTTTTCTTTCAAATAATAATAATAATAATAATAATAAGTCTCTTGAGCTTTGCAACATGTTTAAGAGAATGAAAAGACAACCCACAGGCTAGGCAACAAGAAGAAAATCTAACATGGCTGACTCTATTTTGCTTCTAACCTCAAAAACTTATGTGCTCTTTTCTGCACATAAACCAAGCTAACTACAGGAAGAATTTAGTTCATAGTTTAACTCTATTTCTTTGTTGTTTTTTCAAACACCACTGTTACTTGCCAATATAGTTTGAACTTTAAAGCAAGGAAGGTAATAGTCCCTTCCTGAAGTTAACCCCTAAAGAGATAAGGAGCATACACAGAAGTAACAATGTTACGTTAAAAACGTACAGGATTAGCTAAGTGTGGTGGTGTGCTCTAGTCACAGCTACTCAGGAAGCTGAGGCAGGAGAATCACCTGAACCCAGAAGGCAGAGGTTTCAGTGAGTTGGCATCATGCCACTGCACTCCAGCCTGGAGACAGAGTGAGACTCCATCTTGGAGGGGAAACAAAACAAACAAACAAACAAAAAAAAAACAAAACTTATAGGAGCACTATGATCTGACCAAGAACAAAGAAGTCATGCAGTCCCCTCTGGCTCTTGTCAGATGCCCAGCTGTCCACGATCATCTGTCACCTCCTGACCTCAACTCCATGCTTGGTCCCACTTCCTCAATATGAAAAGAAGCGTAAGATTCATGCCTTTTAAATGGTTCTTTAGGACACTAGTCCACCATCTTCTCGGTTTGCTGGCTTTCCAAATAAAATCACTTTCCTTACCCCAACACTTTATCCCTTAACTGATTGACTGTCATGTGGTGAGCAGTATGAGCTTTGGACTCAACAGCCACTAGAGGGAAAATCTTGGCAAAATACATATTTATAAAGGACTTATATTCAGAAAACAAATAATTCTTAAAACTAAGCAATAAGAAATCACCCTACTTAAAAGTGGTCTAAAGAGTCAAATCAGCAGTTTTTTTTCTTTTTCTTTTTTTTTTTTAAAAGACGCGGTTTCACCATGTTGGTCAGGCTGGTCTTGAATTCCTGACCTCAGGTGATCCGCCCACCTTGGCCTCCAAAGTGCTTGGATTATAGGTGTGAGCCACTGCGCCCAGCCTCAAATCAGCAGTTTACCAAAGAAAATATTTATTATTATTATTTTTTTTTTGAGACAGTGCCTCACTCTGTTGCTCAGGCTGGAGCACGGTGGCATAATCTCAGCTCACTGCAACCTCTGCTTCCTGAGTTCAAGCAATTCTTTTGCCTCAGCCTCCTGAATAGCTGGGATTATGGGCGTGCTTACACCTAGCTAATTTTTGTATTTTTAGTAGAGACGGGGTTTCACCACGTTGGCCAAGCTGGTCTTGAACTCCTGGGCTCAAGTGATCCACCCGCCTTGGCCTTTCCAAGTGCTGGGATTACAGGTACAAACCACTGGGCCTGGCCTGCTACACACATACTTAAATGATCAAAATTATAAAAACTGGGCATACCAAGCAGTGCTAAGAAAGTGGAGAAACTGGAACTCTCATACTGTGCTGATAGGAATGAAGAATAATATAGCTACTCTGAACAACACTTTGGCAGTTTCTTAAAAAGTGAGGCATCTTATCATATAATCCAGCCATTCCACTCCTAGGTATTTACCCCAGAGACAAGGAAACGTATGTCTTTAAAAAGACTTGAAAATGAATACTCAGAGTAGCTTTTATTGTAATAGTTTAAAAAAAAAAAAAAAAAACCTGAAAACCACCCAAATGTCCATCAATAGTTAAGTGGATAAAGAAGTTAGAAAAAGCCAACTTATTTATAGCGACAGAAAGAAGATCATTAGTCATTTAGAGAGGGGAGGGGTGAGAGAGAGCAAAGAGGAAGCGATTACAAATAGGCAGGAGGAAACCTTTGAGGATGAGTATGTTCATTATCTTGACTGTGGTGATGGTTTTGCAAGTGTGTACCTATATCAAGACTTATCAAGTTGTACACTTTAAATATGTACAGTTTCTTTTATGTCAATAATATCCCCATAACCCTAACATGTTTAAACTACATTGAGGTACCATCTATTGATTATTAGATTTGGAAAAATAAAAGTCTCTAGAGCTAGGTACAGTGGCTCACACCTAGAATCCCAACACTTTGAGAGGCCAAGACAGGCAGATCACTTGAATGCAGGAGTTTGAAACCAGCCTGGGCAATATGGTGAAGCCTCGTCTCTACTAAAAATACAAAAAATGAGCCAGGCCTGATGATGGGTGCCTGTAATCCCAGCTACTTGAGAGGATGAGGAACGAGAACCGCTTGAACCTGGGAGGCGGAGGTTGCAGTGAGCCGAGATCACACCACTGCACTCCAGCCTGGGCAACAGAGCGAGATTCTGTCTCCAAAAGAAGAAAAAAATGAAAGTTAGACAGAGTCACACAGATCCAACTGTGCAGAAACAGGTAATCAGGCCACGAGAGAGCATCTGTGGAAAATAATGTGACCCTTGTTATCAAAATAACACCCTTACCTACTCTCTGACCTACAATATCATTTCTAGGAATTTTTCCTATAGAAATACTTGAATGTATTTAAAAATATGTTACTATAAAGATTTTTTTTTAATTAAAGCATGGTTTACAATAGCCAAGTAATAGAAACTTCGACATTCATCGAATGCAACACAACTGTTTTATTAGAAGGCATTATGTACAGATAATGAAAAGATTTTTGGGATATATTTTAAAAGAACAGTATGTATATATCATTAGGTAAAAGGGTCAGAGTAAAAGAATGAAAATAAAAAGACTAGCCAGAGGTGGAGATGATATTTGCAATACATATCACAAAACACTTTATCAAGCAGAGTTCCATGGGGGAAAAGGAACATTCCTTTTTTCAGTGCAAAAAAGGGAAGCTAAGAAAATATGGAAAGCGACAAGCATTTAATGAGAGAAAATTCAGATAGCCAAAAAACATAAAAATGTGCTCAACTTCATTAGTAATCAGGAAAACGTAAATTAAAACCACGATGAGATACCATTACAGACCAGTCAGGATAAACGCATAAAAGACCAACAAAACCAAGTGTTGGAGATGTAATACAAACTCTAGCACACTGCTGCTGTGAGTATAAATTAGCACAGCCACTTTGAAAACAGCTTGGCAGCAACTATCAAAATCAAAGAAATTCACACTCTGAGACGCAGCAATTCCACTCCCAGGTACATAACCACCAGAAATGTGTGTCCTTATTCTCCAAGACACATGTACAAAAATACATTTGAAGCACCCTTATCATAAATAGCCCAAAACAAGAAACAACCCGAATGTTCATCAATAGAACCGTTACATAAATTATAGCATATTCACACGAGGGTACCCAGCGATAAAAATGAACAAACCACAGCTGTACACAACGTGGATCAATCTAACCCCCAAAATGTTAGGCAAAAAAGAAACCATTACAAAAGGACATTCAACAGGAATCTAGTGATGTGACATGTAACAAATGGTCTTTGGATTTGCATTTCTAGGTGACAGACCTATAAAGCAAGGAGGTGATGACCGTAAAACAGGATATTGGTTACCTTTGGGGAGAGGTTGTGATAGAGGACAGGGTTTATGGGGTGATAAAGTGTTCTTTTTTCTTTTTCGAGACAGGGTGTCACTCTGTAGCACAGGCTAGACTTCAGTGGTGTAATCAGAGCTCACTGCAACCTCTAACTCCAGGCTCAAGCGATCCTCCCACCTCAGCCTCCCAAGTAGCTGAGACTGCAGGTGCAGTGGGGCACCACCACACTGGCTAATATGTAGAAATGGGGTCTCATTGTGTTGCCCAGGCTGTTCTCAAACTCCTGGCCTCAAGTGATCCTCCTGCCTCAGTCCTCCAAAGTGCTGGGATTACAGGCATGAACCACCATAGCCAGCTATGCAGTGTTCCGTTTACTGATCTGGATAATGGCTTTATAGGGTTCACTTAATAATTTCTTTAGCAAAGCACTATCTTTTCCATTCTTTTCCTTATGTCTATTTCACCAAAAGGTGTCTTATGAGGGTATACAGTGAAAAATCCTGCTGCCACTTACCCTTTTTTTCACCATCCACTTCCTACATCCTCCCTGATGTAAAACCACTTTTATTGGTTTGCTATGTATCCTTCCAAAATGTTTTAAATGCACATAAGGATACATTTATTTATTATTGTATTTTTTTTTTAACTGAGTCTCACTTTCTCCCCCAGGCTGGAGTGCACAGCAACCTCCACCTCCCAGGTTTAAGCAATTCTCCTACCTCAGCCTCCCAGGTAGCTGGGACTACAGACATACGCAACCATGCCCAGCTAATTTTTGTATTTTTAGTAGAGACGAGGTTTCACCATGTTGGCCAGGCTGGTCTCAAACTCCTGACCTCAAGGGATCTGCCCACCTCGGCCTTCCAAAGTGCTGAGATTACAGGCGTAAGCCACTGCTCCAGGCCAATTTATTTTTTAATTTTATATGTATTTCTCTGTATTTTTTTAAATTATTTATTATTGATTGACAGGTCTTGCTCTGCCACCCAGGCTGGAGTACTGTGGCACAATCATAGCCTATAGCTTACTCTAACCTCAAACTCCTGGGCTCAAGCAAATATATTCTTTTTTTCTTTTCTTTTCTTTTTTTTTTTTTTTTTTTGAGATGTTTTGCCTTTGTTGCCCAGGCTCAAGTGCAATGGCACAACCTCAGCTCATTGCAACCTCTGCCTCTGGGGTTTAAGTGATTCTCCTGCCTCAGCCTCCCGGGTAGCTGGGATTACAGGTGCATGCCACCAGGCCTGGCTAATTTTGTATTTTTAATAGAGACGAGGTTTCTCCATGTTGGTCAGGCTGGTCTCGAACTCCCAACCTCAGGTGATCTTCCCGCTTCGGCCTCCCCGAGTGCTGGGATTACAGGTGTGAGTCACTATGCCCAGCCAGCAAATATATTCTTATCACTGCCACTTCCCATCTTTTCTTGTACCTAAGATATAAGGACACTGTTTACCCCACTTTGATGAGGGTTGGGTTTGACCTTTAGTTAACAATATGTTTTGGACATCTTTAAACATCTACAGCTACATAGTTTTCCACTGTATCTGCTTACCGTGGCTAGATTTTTTCTGTTAAAGAACATTTAAGTTGTGTCTAATCTTTCATTATTACAAAGATACAATGAATGTTTTCATATACATGATTTCATATGAAATCACATATATATGTAGAATAAGCCCCCAGAAAAGAGACTACTGTGATGAACCACTGGTGCATTTGTAACTCTGATAGATATTGTCAGCCTGGGCATGGTGGCTCAAGCCTGTAATCCCAGCACTCTGGGAGATTGAGGCAGGTGGACTGCTTGAGTCCAGGAGTTCAAGACCAGCCTGGACAACATAGTGAAACCTCATCTCTACTAAAAATACAAAAAATTAGCTGGGCGTGGTGGTGCACACCTCTATTCCCAGCTACTCAGGAGGCTGAGGTATGAGGATCACTTGAGTCTGGAAATTGGAGACCAGTCTGGGCAACACAGTGAGGCCTCACCTCTACAAAAATAAATAATAAAGTTAGCCAGTTGTGATGGCACATGCCTGTAGTCCCAGCTACTCAGGAGGCTGAGGTGGGAGGATCACTTAAGCCCAGGAGGTTCAGGTTGCAGTTGAGCTGTGACTGTGCCACTGCACTCCACAGTCCTAGGAGATGGAGCAAGACCTTGTTTCAAAATAGTAATAAAATGTTTAGCTTACAGCTGCCTCCATCATAATAAACTGTAACCTAACTGGTTGTATAAACAGACTATAACCTGCTCTTATGCCAATCACCAAGTTTCAGCTAATCATAGATGGCCAACTGCTCAAATCGTGATCAAATAAGGCAACGCCAGGCTTGCCACAGTGGCTCATGCCTATAATCCGAGCACCTTGGGCCGACCACAGAGAGAGCATCACTTGAGGCCAGGGTCTCCCTGTGTCAGCCAGGCTGGGGTATACATAGTGTTCTTATAATAGCTCACTCCAGCCTCAACCTCCTGGGCTCAAGCTATCCTCCCACCTCAGCCTTTTCAGTAGCTGGGACTTTTTCTAGTCCCACACCTGGTTAAAATTTTTTAAATTTTTTGTAGAGACAAGGTCTTGCTATGCTTCGCAGGCTGGCCTTAAACTCCTGGTCTCAAGAGATCCTCCCGTCTCAGCCTCCAAAAGGCTGGGATTACAGGCATGAGGCACCATTCCTGGCCTTGTTAATATTATTTGCACTTCTTTCTTGGGAGTTTTGGTTCTTTTCTTCTTTGTAGCTCTCTTTTGTATTTGGAAGATTAGCTCTTCTTCCTTACTCTATGATAAGTTGCAGCTATTTTTCCCCGGATGCCATTTGCTTCTTTTTGTTAGAGACAGGGTCTTGCCATCTTGCCCAGTCCGGCCTCAAGCAATTCTCCCACTTCAGCCTCCCAAAGTGCTAGGATTACAGGTGTGAGCCACTGCACCCAGCTATGCCATTTGCTTTTTACCTTTTCTTATGGTATATATTTTGTTTTGCCAAGTGGAGAGATTTTGGTCTGTTTGTAATGTGGTCAAATTTATATGCTTTCTATTTTAGATTCCAGCTTTTGAGTCATGGCTAGAAAGGTCTTCTCCATTCTAAGCATATAAAGAAATTCTCCCTTGGCAAGTAACTCTGTAGGAAAGGGAATGTGGGAGGAAGATATTCTCCCATGTCTTCTAGTACTTTTGTAACTTCAGTTTTTACACTTAAATCATCAATCCATTTGGAATTTATCTTGGCCAACAATGTCAGATGTGGATCCAGCTTAATACTCTCCCTGAGCATAACCCAGTTTCTTGATCATTCCCTCAATAGTCTATTATTGGTTACCTGCTAGTTTTTGCTTTGCATTTCAATTTGAATTTTCCAACAGCAAAATTCACAATTTACTGCCCAGAGAAGATTATTTAAAGTTAACCTCCTTCTATGTCCTACCCTCAAAATGCCAAAAATATGAACAGTATTTCTCTGTCTGCAAAGAATTCTGCCCTAAGTGGAAGAAAGAAGAACCTAATTCCCTTGCTAAAGAACAGGAAATGTATACCCCCAGGTAATAGACGAGCCCCCGAATCCGTAAGAGGCACCTGGTCAAAATTGCGTTCTTTGGCTTCCAGATTAGTCAACTAAAGCTCATATTCCTCATACCAAGAAGTCCCGATTGTGAAGTTTGACTACATTCTAAAATTAATTGAACCAAGAAGTTGGTTTGCAAGTAACACCTAATAACATTTACAATCTTTCTTTTTTTGGGGGGCTGGGGGGACTGACTCTTGCTCTGTCATCCCAGCTGGAGTGAGTGCAGCAGCACTATCATGCCTCACTGCAACCTTCACCTCCAGGGTTCAACTGATTCTCCTGCCTCAGCCTCCCAAGTAGCTGGGATAACAGGCTTGCACCACTACACCAAACAAGTTTTTTTTTTTTTTTTTTTTTTTTTTTATTTTTAGTAGAGACAGGGTTTTCTCTGTTGGCCAGGCTAGTCTCAAACTCCTGACCTCAGGTGATCTGCCCGTGTTGGCCTCCCAAAGTGCTAGGATTACAGGTGTGAGCCACTGCGCCCCGCCTTCAATTTATTCTTGCATTGCATTTTCCCCCAACTGAATTACTCTGTCGTATCAGAAGACCATGGCAGTGTATTTCAATGAGAGAGACGTTATTTAACAAGGTTGTGATGACATCATGAATATATTTTTCCATCGAATTTAATGGATACAAGCCGAGTAACCAACAATGGCACGTCAACAGGCTCAGCTGTACAGACTGGACAAGAACACAACCATAAAGCCAGAGAGCCAAGCGACTAATTTTTTCCACAAGGTCTGTTTCCCTTATCTTCCTCTCTTTTCTTTAACCCCACTGTCGAGTCCCCTCCTCACGGTCAAACCCATGCTAATCCCTTCTTAGGTGTAGATGGATCTCATTTGGAAGAAATTTGAATGAATAAACAGATAGCTAAAGGGAAAGCATTTTCTTTCAGTGGTATAGGATAGTGGAAAGGCATTGGAAGAACAATTCAAAAACTTGGGTTCTGCTTTTTATTCACTGAATACCCCAGGAAAAAGTCACTTAATTCTTTTTCAAACTAATTCCCTCAGCTGTAACATCAAGTAACATCCGTCCATCTACACTCACCGTTGAGTTTAGGATTCAATGAGTTGACTGGGCATGGTGGCTCATGCCTGTAATCCCAGCACTTTGGGAGGCTGAGGTGGGCAGATGACAAGGCCAGGAGTTCAAGGCCAGCCTGGTCAACGCAGTGAAACCTCGTCTCTACTAAAAATACAAAAAATAGCTGGGCATGGTGGTAGGTGCCTGTAATCCACCTACTACTGCTCACAAGGCTGACACAGGAGAATCACTTGAACCCCAGAGGCAGAGATTGCAGTGAGCCGAGGTCATGCCACTGCATTCCAGCTTCGGTGGCAGGTCAAGATTCCACCTCCAAAAAAAAAAAAAAAAAGATTCAATGAGTTAATATGTACAAGAGGGCTTTACAAAAATATCATTCACGTGGTCAAGGCGGAAGAGAAACCCATGGGCTCTAAGCCAATGTCTTCATTTCACTACATGGAAATTGCCACTCTGAGAGGGTCTGGGAACCTCAGGAAAGGGCAGAAGGGAATTAGAACTCTGACCTCCTGATGCAGAACTCACTGCTCTTCCCAAGCTGCCATGTTAGAGGCCATCGGAAAGCTGACAGTGAGGCAAAAGCACTATTCAGACAGTCACTGGTGTGGCATGGCCCAGGCCCCAGTTGGGCTCAGACCAGAGGTCTGGTCCACAGCTCTATGTGGCACCGATGGTATAACCTAAGGCCAGAAGGCCCCTCTCCTCCCTCTGGGCCCTGGTTTCCTTTTTTGTTTGCTTCGAGATGGAGTCTTGCTCTGTCACCCAGCCTCGACGGCAGTGGTGTGATCTTGGCTAACTGCAACCTCCACCTCCCAGGTTCAAGCGATTCTCATGTCTTAGTCTCTCAAGTAGCTGGGATTACAGGTGTCTGCCAACACTCCTGGCTAATTTTTATATTTTTAGTAGAGACACGGTTTTGCCATGTTGGCCAGGCTAGTCTTGAACTCCTGACCTCAGGTGATTCACCCAACTCGGCCTCCCAAAGTGCTGAGATTCAGGAGTAAGCCACTGCACCCAGCCCTGGTTTCCTTCTCAAACCTAAAGGGTTGGGCTAGATGGGCTCTACATGCCTTTTAGGCAATATCCTAAAATATTATCTTAAGGCAAGTTTGCCAACACACATACACTCACACCGTTCTATTACTACAGGGAACACAACAGGCATTTCTGATTATTTAAGTTTCCAATCCACCCTCATCTTCCATGACTTATTCCTTTAGACCAAGTCAAGTTCAAGTTTCTTCTTCTGACACTGGAAATATTACCACTACTACCAAACCTCACTGTCCTGAGGTCATGCCACCATCTAACTGGGCTCCCTGCTTCTAGCCTCATCTCTGGCTGTTTTTCACAAGGCAGCTACAGGGAACAAGCTTAAACAGAGGACAGATCACATCGCTCCTCTGCTCACAACCTTCTAATGGCTCCCATCTCAGCCAAAGTCAAATTCTTTGTAAGGCCCTACATGACCTGCCCTCCATCTCTTCCAATTCTTCAAAGTTTTCTTCTACTCCTCCCGCCATCGGGTCCAGTGATGGGTCTCTTGGCTATTCTTGCCCTACCAGCACCTTCTTCAGGCCTCTGCACACACATGTGCTCCCATGACCTAAACGGTCTTCCCCAGTTATCCAAATGTCTCACTCCTTCACATTGTTACCCAAACGTCACCTTCACAGCAGAACCTTCCCTGACCACTCACAATTTCTGTTGTTTCTAAGACAGGGTCTTGCTCTGTTGCCCAGGCTAGAGGGCAATGGCATGATCAGAGCTTCCTGTAGCCTTGAACTCCTGGGCTCAAGTAATCCTCCTACCTGAGCCTTTCAAGTAGCTGAGACCACTAGTGCATCGTACCACCACACCCAGCTCTGATTATTCACTTTAATTTTATTTATTTATTCATTTATTATTCCTAAGACGGTGTCACTCTGTCACCCAGGCTGGAGTGCAGTGGCACAATCTTGGCTCACTGAGATCTCTACCTCCTGAGGTTTTTATTCTCATGCCTCAGCCACCTGAGTAGCTGGGATTGCAGGCATGCACCACCATGCCCAGATAAATGTTTTCCATTTGTATGGGGTTTAGCTATGTTGCCCAGGCTGGTTTTGAACTGTTGAGCTCAAAAGGATCAACTCACCTTGGCCTCCCAAAGCGCTGGGATTTCAGGTGTGAGCCACCATACCCAGCCTGATTACTCACTTTAAAATTACATCCCTCCACCCACACACATACATGTCTTATCCCCTTTACTAGTTTATCAGTTACCTCTGAAACACTTATCATGTATTTCCTTGTTTACTGCCTGTCTCTCTTCACTGCAAAATTTGCTCCGTGAGGGCAGGGATGGCCTGTTTTCTTGGCTGCTGTATCTCCAGGGCCTGGAACGGTATGTAGCATGTAGTAGGTACTTGATAATTATTTTTTACTGGGCAGGGCGCAGGGACTGCCCTGTAATTCTAGCACTCTGGGAGATGGAGGCAGGAGGATCACTTGAGGTGAGAAGTTTGAGACCAGCCTTGGCAACATACTAGACACCAACTCTCTTTTTTAAAAAAGTTTAAAAATAGCCAGACGTTGGGTCCCACACCTGTAGTCCCAGATTTTGGGAGGCTGAGGTGGGCCAATCACTTGAACCTGGAAGACTAAGGCGTCAGTGAGCCATGATTGTGCCCCTGCACTCTAGCCTGGCTAATAGTGTGAGAACCTGTCTCAAAAAATGTATTTTGAGGACTAAATTCTGGCCACAAGGAAATTGACTAACACCATTAAACTAGTTTACTTAGCTACCTGCAAAAAGGAAAGACAGAACTTGAGTAGGCTGGTGGGACATCATACTCTGGGGGCTGCTATTTGAAATCGGAGGGGTGTGTGTACATGCACACACATGTTTAATGAAAGCAGGAAGATAAACTAGACAGAAAAAGTAATATAATCATTCATCTAAGCTGAGAAGAGTTTACAGGCAGATGAGAGCCATACAATTGCCACTAAGCGTCATAAAGGGTTTCCAGACCAGGCATGGTGGCTCATGCCTGTAATCCCAGTACTTTGGAAGTCTGAGGCAGGTGGATCACTTAAGGCCAAGAGTTTGTGACCACCCTGGCCAACATGGTGAAATGCCATTTCTACTAAAAATACAAAAGTGAGTTGGGCATGGTGGCACCAGCTACTCGGGAGGCTGACGCAGGAGAATTGCTGGAACCCAGGAGGTGGAGGTCGCAGTGCACTCCAGCCTCGGTGACAGAGCAAGACTCTGTCTCAAAACAAAACAAACAAAACAGGGCTTCCAGACGTCAGGAAAGTACAGGGGCTATACCCCTGAACAGAGGAACATTTATCGGTTTCAGTGAACCTTGAAGCAATGTATTAGAATAAATACAGATACTGAGGAAGATAAAGGAGCAAAGATTAAATATTTACTTTGTGCTCACAATAAATGCATTAGCAGAGCACAGAAGCTGGGGAGATATGAGGGATTTTACTGTGTAGATAGAGTCAGATTAGCAGCAATTACTGCCTCTCCTGTGTTAACTCCACTGGACTCTTTACCCCTGGTGTCAGGGTTGCTGTCAGTTTCACAACTGCATACGCCTAGATCATGGCAGGACATGCAGCTGAATTTGCTCTAACCACAAACATGAAGTTCCTGAGAAATGAACAATGGGAGTCCAATGACTTTCCATTGGACGCTCCTGAGAAATGAACAATGGGAGGGCCTATGGGAGTCATTCATGAGTGAGTGTCTTCCTGGGATGGTGTAGGCAGTCACCGCTGCACAGGCCCCCCCATCCATATGCACCATGAGGAAAAGCACAGCAGACATTCCCAGACAACCTAATAGGAAGCTACACTTCCTTCAACACATGCGCACACAGTGCCTATGGTCAACCAGGTCATTATGGGAAAAAATTTTTGTACTGCTGGGGTCTGCTATGGAAAAAAGTATGTCTGGCCGGCTGTGATGGCTCATGCTTATAATCCCAGCACTTTGGGAGGCCGAGGAGGGTGGATCACTTGACCTCAGGAGTTGGAGACTATCCTGGCCAACATAGTGAAACCCCACCTCCACTAAAAACACAAAAATTTGTTGGGTGTGGTGGCAGGTGCCTGTAATCCCAGCTACTTGGGAGGCTGAGGCAGGAAAGTCACTTGAACCTGGGAAGCAGAGCTTGCAGTAAGCTGAGATCCTACCAATGCACTCTGCACTCCAGCCTGCGTAACAGAACAAGACTCTATCATAAAATAAAATAAAATAAAATAAAAAATTAAGGAAAGAAAACAGAAAAAGCTGTGTCACACACAATCCCTTTCTCACCACTGTGTCCACCTTCCTCTTTAGCCTCTTCCAGTTCCTCTCCTCCCACTCAGATCCCAGTCACATTTCTCTCTCACTTCTAATACTCTCTCAATTTCCAGTGATGATCACAGCATGTGATACCTTCGAGTTGCAGGGCATTAGTTAAAAATGAGAGAGAGAAGAGAGGGAGGCCGGAAGGGAGGGAGAACAAGAGAGGGAAGGGGTAAAAAGGAAGGAAACTATTTCCTCTGGGCATCTTCCATTTCTTGAGTCTGAGCAACTTAGTATTCATTCAGTTAACTCACTTACATCCAAGCTTATCTAAAAAGAAGATTTAACTAAAATATACATAAAATATACTAAGACAACAAAAATCAGAAGAAAGATCAGAAAAAGGAACAAAAGTATTAAAGCAAACTAAATATGGCCCAAAGACACCATACTTCTATATTTGAATGTTTGTGGATGAATTGTAACCTACCTTAACACGTTAGATATAGTGAACTCCCAATTTCTCTTCAAAAAAATCAGTATGTCAGATGTTCAGCTCTCATATTCTTTAATTCTCCGTTTTCAAGTTTAACTTCCTGGTTCTCTTGGCCCCCTTGTCTCTAGTTTCAGTAAACAACTTTCCCACCAGTTGTAATCAGTAGTTCACATCTGTTCCCCTGTTCACCTGCTTTGACCTGAATCGCCCCCAGTCACCTGCTCTGACCTGTTCCCTAACCATCCTTCCCGCCAAACTACCCAACCCACCACTCCAGCTCATACCCCTGATCTCTTTAAAATAGTCAATTCGAATTAGCTTAGATTGTGCCATCTAACCCTAGCCAATGGGGGAACAACACAGCAGTAGCGGCTACCTGCAACAGGAATAAGAACCCCTTCCCCTTCCTTGTCCAGGTATGTGTTCACCATTGCTACATCTGTGAGATGCACCTTTTATAGAAATAAATAGCCTTGCTGAAGAAATTGATATTTGAGTACTACTTCTTTTCTGGCACTGAAAATTTACATACAACAGAAAAAAATTGAAAACCTAACTGAGGAGCCTTAGCCTGTAACGATAGCTACATCTTGGCCAATCCAAGTATGACAAGAAGCAGCTGAATACTTCAACCATTCATACACTGCTGAGTGTTCAAACTGTGTTCGAATAAGGCATATGCTGAACTGTAACCAATCCAGTCATTCTGTACCTCACTTCCAATTTCTGTACATCACTTCCCTTTTTTTGTCTATAAATCTTCTTCCACCACGTGGCTGTGCTACAGTCTCTGTGAACCTGCTGTGATTCTGGAGGCTGCCTGATTTACAAATCATTCATTGCTCAATTAAACTCCTTTACATTTAATTCAGCTGAAGTTTTTCTTTTATCAAAAGGGACAGGATACAAAACGAAATCAGCAATGTGGCTAATACAAAAACACATACCAAGAACTCTTATTCCCTTAAGCCATTTATGCCTGATGTTCCATTACGGGAATGCTAAGCATGTGACATTTATATCCTACTGCTCAAGGTCATCACCAAGGTCTGATTTTTCACACGTCTACAATTCAAAAAAATCACAACCTCTGGCATAAATGAGTTAACAAAGTGTGTGCCATAAATTCAACTATAAATGTTCTAGCTTACAAAAAACTACGAGTAACATAAATCTGAGGGTCTGATTCAAAAAAAAAAAACTGCTTGAGAAACACATATGTGACCTGATGCCAACTCAATAAAGATCTTTTTTCTTTTACATAAAATGAACAATGTCCCTATAATGTCTTTAGAATGGGCAAAGTGACAGGTGTCACAAAACTTCTTAGACGATTCTTCAAAGAAAACCATAAGCATCTCTCCATAGAGCCTTTTATTTTGAGACAGAGTCTTGCTCTGTTGCCCAAGCAAGAATACAGTGGCATGACAATCATAACCTACTGCAGCTTCAACTTCTGGGCTGAAATGATCCTCCTGCCTCAGCCTCTGGAGAGTTGGGTCTTCAGGCATATGTCACCAGGCCTGGATGACTTTTCTATAGAGATGGGGGTCTCACTTTATTGCCCAGCTGGGCTTGAACTCCTGGGCTCAAGCAATCTTCCCACCTGGGCCTCCCAAAGTGCTAGGATTAGAGGCATGAGCCACCACACCTTGCCAAAACCATTTATTGTCAGCAAGTCTGTGCAGCTCCAGGCGTCAGACATCTGCTGGTCTGGTAAATACTATGCCAACTTGTAATACACAGGCAAGGTTTGTTTAGCTGGGACTGTGTTTGTGATGGCCACTGCTGCTGTTTTAAAATCAATGTGCTTAGGAAGGGTATGCATGCCTCCATTCTTCCCCCTCTATTGTTTTAAATACTGTTGCTTCATACATTTATGTTGCGTAACTGGACCTTAAAGGCATTGCACTGAAGACGCCAGCCATTCATCGATTTATTCAATGGATATTTTTGAGCACCTTTTATTGCTCTCTTCTCCAGCAACAAAAAACATATCCTACTTCAGAAGCTTAAATTCTAGGAGAATTAAACTGGCAACATGTTAAGTAAAATTATGTGGTATAACAGATGGGTAACTGTTACAGAAAATAAAGCAAGAAAAGGCAGCAGTGCTACAGGAAGGAAATGTTTATGGTGTCGGTAAAGTCCTCACTGAGAAGCTCATGTTTGAATAATGACCTGTGTAAGGTCTTTTAGGCCAAGTGACTGTGCCATCGAGGTCATGGTAACCTCTGTGACCTGCACATACACTGCAGATGAGTTCCTAGAACTATAAAGTCTAAAGTAACTGGAAGACCACAAAAATGGGAATGATCAACACCTGCAGTGCCTAATTAACTTGGAGACTCTCTTCTATTGTTTCCTATTCCCGCCTCAACTGATAAGGCAACCGGACTTTGTAACTGACCCTGGTCAACCTCGTGACTCCAGACCCTACAACCCCCTCCGAGCTTGCAAAAACCACCCTAAACTGTAACTTCTGTAACTTTCCACTGCCTAACTCAAACCTATAAAACCAACTCCTATCCCACCACCCTCTGCTGACGCTTTTCAGACTCAGCCCGCCCACATCTGGGTGAATAAACAGCCAGGTTGCTCACACAAAGCCTGTTTGGAGGGGTCTCTTCATTCAGAGAGAGTTTTAACAACCTGAAAGGTCAAGGAACTGTAAATATCTAAAGCAACAGCAAGTGCAAAGGCACCTGGGTAGGGAGTGGTTTGCCCTGCTAGAAGAACAGCACAGAGGTTAACTTGCCCAGAGCAAAAAGCAAGGAGGAGTGGAAAAGTGGTGAGAGAGAGAGGAAATGGTAGAGGGGCAAGACCGATCACATGGACCCTGGTAGGGTCATTTAGGTACTTCAGAGGGTAACCAAGTACCCCCATTCTTCTAGAGTCATGTAAACCAAAAACACATCTAAGCCTTCCCCTCAGAGATGTGAACAGATCCCTCCTCTCAACCAAGCACATTCTAGAGTTAACCTGGACATCTATTTCAGACCATGATGGAGGAGGAGGTAGGACATGCCTCATTATATTTAAGCAGGAAAGGCCATGAAACAAATCTCTGGAACACCAAAATGGGAAAGAAGTGGTGATTTATTCGGCCGGGAGCTGCGGTGGCATAGATGCCTAACCAGCGAGCTCCCTTAACAAAGAAAATACTTGCCCTTTTAAAGGCTTACAACTCTAGAAATTACATGTGAAAGGATCTTGATCTATGAAGTAGGCATGGAGTACGTGACTTAGGTGGGGGTGTGATTGTGTTTAAGTAAAAACAGTGCCTTCTGGAAAGATTCCTCCATACCATGCCTGCCACCGACACGAGTGCGATTAAGGGTGGCACCTGGGTCTGCCAGCCTTTACTTCTCCTATTGAAAAGCAATGTAGAAGTCTAACGGGAAGAACTCTTAGAAGCTTAAGAGGATTAAGAGTCTCCTTCCTCAATACCTGTGCAACACTACCACCACCGTGGACCTTAAGTCTGATAATAAACATTTACAGTCTATTCTAATCTTGCTACTTGGAAGCTCATCTACAGAAAATCTAGGTCTTTATAATCCCTTATCAGAACCCAGGCATTCCTTTCTACTGATAACTCTTTCAACCAATGGTCAATCAGAAAAATTTTAAATCTACCTATGACCCTTTCAGATTGAGCTAACGTAGATCTTACCCATATTGACAGGTATATTATACCTCCCTAAAATGTATAAAAGCAAGCTGTACCCTGATAGGTGGTACCCTGTACCACCTATCATCAGGATCTGCACCCATCATCAGGATCTCCTGATGCTGTGTCACAGTGTCTCCTTAACCTTGGCAAAGTAAACTGTCTAAACTGATTGAGATCTGTCTCACAGACTTCCCAATGGTTTAATTACTTGTTTCCCACCTGTCTGGCTTAGCTGGCTCCCCGTTTCCCAATTAGTCCTTCAGACGTGCAAATATAACCTTTTACTTCCTGTCTCACCAGACATTCCCTACAGGGCAAGTTCTTCTAACTTTATGCTCCAAGACAGATCTCCCTGGAGAGCACACAGTGGATTTGCAAACCAAAGCATGCTTGCCAGAGAACTTCCACCCTCCAGGCAGGCATTTGAAAGCATGCCTATGTGGCCACTTTTATAACTTACTTCTGCCAAGGAAAGCACCAACTCAGCTGTGCCATAGCTGAAACATCAACTTAGCAGGAAACCCCCTGCCCTTGCTCATTTCCTCCCTTACCTTATAAAAATGCCTGCTCTCTGCTCCTAAAGTGAAGCCACACAGCAGGGCATCTGTACATCTTCCCCAAGCTGTAATCACTTTGGAATAAATTCACTTGCTTTGTATCAGGCCTCGTTCATGTTAATTGGACTCTGTATGTGGTGAGCAACTAATCCACCTTTCCGTTATGATGTTGGTGGCCCGTACGGGAAACCATTGTGCGCTACAGGTAGGCCTGTGCCTGACCACTGTTTCGCTACTGGGCGAAGCATGAGGTTGCCTGGGAGTACCAGCTGCTGGTGGCTACTGAACCCCAAGATGGGAGTATTAGGGAATTTTCCAAAAGCCACAAAAATGCTTTTCTTTTTGGGGCACCTCCCTTTTGCCTCCCAGCGTGATATTTGCTGTCTTCAACACTTTGCTGATACAAAGAAAGTGAACTCTGAAAAAAAAAAAAAAAAAAAAACCTGGAAAACTTCAGAGCTAAGTTGGTCAGGAGTGCCCCTAACTACCCTCTGCCTCTTTTGGGGTGTTGCTAAAGCCCTGCTGTACTTAGGACTTGGTTGCTAGTAATATCATTCGAGCATTTTTGTTTTTATGTTCTGGAAGGAAGGAGACAAACAGCAAACTGTGGCTCAACAGACAAAGACAGGTTTATTTTGAAGAATAAACCTGAGAGGGGCTTCTGGCCAATTTAGATCAGGAGAGTTCTCTTTCATAGACTAAGGGTATTTAAGGGTTTAGAGATGGAGAACTCATCTCAGATTCAGATTGCTTCTGGATGGAGGAAAGTTTTATTACAGAGTTGGAATGTTTCTGGTCAAAGGGGAGTTTATCTCAGAGTTGACATGTTTCTGGTTAGAAGGGGATTCATCTCAGGGTTGGAATGTTTCTGGTCACTGGGTGGCATTTGTGATTTACGGTCATGGCATTAGGATGATTTGGGGGGGCTGGATTTAGGTGGTTTTTAAATCAAGGGAAACTTAAAATGGCAGTGTTTGTCCAAGATGACAATGCATCTGCTCTGTCATGCAGCACCACAGAAGCTCTGCTCAAATGGGAATCAGATGTCTATGGATCCATTTTGGAACGGGGGTGGAGGATTCAGGCTCTCACCCCGCCCTTCCACCAGGGATTTTGTTTGGAAGTATACCATTTGTTTGTGTGAATGTATGCCTTTGGGTATGAGCCCTGATTTCTTTTCCTATCTACCTCCAACTTCACTCTTCTAATTATTGTCAATCAAGAAAAATGATGAGACAAGTCTCAATCCTTTTAGGAAGTTTATTTGCCAAACTTTAGGATGCACACCCCTGACACAGCCTCAGGAAGTCCTGACTACATGTGCCCAAGATGGATGAGGCACAGCTTGGTTTTATACATTTTAGGGAGACATGAGACATCAATCAGTATCTGTTAGAAGTACACTAGTTCCATCCAGAGAGGCAGGGAGGGGGCCTCCAGGTCTAAGGTAGCTGTGACAAATGGTTACATTGTTTGAGTTTCTGATAAGCCTTTTCAAAGGACACAATCGGAATACACATCCATCTCAGTGAGCAAAAGGATGACTTTGAACAGAATGGAAGATAGATTTGCCCAGAGCAGTTCTCAGCTTGAGGGGCCCAAGATATTTTCCTTTCACACTATCAGCTTTATTTACACCATCAGCCACTTACAGCTTTACTCTTCTCAGCAGCAGGCACCCCTAGCTCCCTCTGGCTGGAAACAATTCACCTTGACTGGTGGCTTGCAGAGGTGAGAGGAACCCATCCCACACCATGTAGACCTGGGGTGCTGAGGCTTATCACAGGCAAAGGTCTAGCCTATCTACAATGCCGCCTCCTGGATGAGACACAGCTATAAATATTTAGCTACGCCGGGTGCAGTGGCTGACACCTGTAATCCCAGCACTTTGGGAGGATGAGGCAGGCGGATCACCTGAGGTCAGGAATTCTAGACCAGCCTGGCCAACATGGTAAAACCCTGTCTCTACTAAAAATAAAAATAAAAAATTAGCCAGGTGTGGTGGCATACGCCTGTAGTCCCAGCTACTTGGGAGGCTGAGGCAAGGAAATCACCTTAACCCGGGAGGTGGAGGTTGCAGTGAGCACAAATCACACTACTGCACTCCAGCCTGGGCGACAAAGTGAGACTTTGTCTCTAAAAAATAAATTAAAAAAAAAATTAGGCTGATCCATTCTCAAAAACTGGACAGCCTTATGACCACCTCTATGAGTACCCATGGCTCCTTCTGTAGCCTGTTAAACATATATACTTAGCCAACCTGTCATGATATCCGGTTATGATTGGCAGTGGGGAACTTGCATGGTAACTAAGAGTTTGGGAAATGTCTCTGATAGCCCTGAAAAGTATGTACTAACTAATTACAGCTATGTCTGACCCAGCATTGTCGCTAGACCGATGGTTAGCATCCTGATTCAGGACAGATCATGCTGGTGGCAAAGCTACATGTAAGAGCGGCCTGGATTTCAGGGATGGGCATATCCCTCCATTATGGAGCTCACTGCTGTTGCATCCTCAATATGGGAATACAAGACAGGCTCTTTCAGAGATCTTCTAGACCAGCAGTCCCCAACCTTTTTGGCACCGAGGACTTGTTTCATAGAAGACAGTTTTTCCACAGGATGGGGTGAACAGGAAGGGAGGATGGTTTGGGGATCACACTGTTCCGCCTCAGAGCAGGCATTAGATTCTAATGAGGAATGCACAGCCTACATCCCTTGCATGTGCGGTTCACAAGAGGTTTTGTGCTCCTGTGCAAATGTAATGCCACAGCTGATTTGCCAGGAGGCAGAGCTCCAGCGGTAATGCTCACTAGCCCCCACCCCTCACCCCCTCACCTCCTGCTGTGTGGCCCGGTTCCTAACAGGCCATAGAATGGCACTGGTCTGCAACCAAAGGGCTGGGGACGCCCATTCTAGACCTCACACCATAATGCTGCAACCAATATCATCTGTAAGTCCATGTACCCGTGAATATTCCCAACTCCAAGTAGATTGCTTCCATTCTGATAGCCAATGACTACATCCCACTTTCAGAAGAAAGTAGCCAGAATACGACACCCAGATCCTACAGAGATGGGAGGAACTTTGGGGGCAGGGAATTGTTACTGAGTACCCCAATTTATCTAAGAGGTGATGTTTTTTCTCTCTTCTCTTGCTTCCTTGGCTCCCCATCTCCTACCTAGCCCTTCAGCAATGCAAATATAACCTTTTGCCTCCCGCCTCAGCAAACATTCCCTACAGAGCAAGTTCTTCTAACTATGTGCTCCAAGACAGATCTCTCCTTGAGAGATGACAGTCAATGGGCACACCACCAAAGCAAACTGTCGCCTCTGGGGTGTGGCCTCAGAACCTTCACCTTCTGGGGATGGCCTCAGAACTTCCACTTCCTAGGGGTTGCCCTGAAACTTTCATCTACCCAGAGGGCATGTCGACCGTGCCTGAAGACACAGCCGCCCCTCCCCTAGCACTCTCTAAAACATAGACAAAGGCATGAAGAGTGTTGCAATGAATATAAGAAAAATAAATAAAACCCTGGACAGGGCATCCCCTGAGCAGGGCTACAGCAACTGCTGGCTGGAAAACATTCAAGCAGCAGGTGTGGAACTGCCACCCCAGCCATTCCTTTTCAGGTGTCCGCAGAACTCTGAACAGTCACTTCCTCATGAGCCCTCCAAGATAAACTAGCTGCAAAGTTAGTTCTGGAAGTGATCAACTAACTAAATCAATGACCGCCTTCCTGGGATTCTCATAATCTGCTGAAAAAATGGTTAAGAGCCAAGGCACCCTGGAGAACACTAACCCTTTTTTCTGGCCCAAAAGTAAGTGTTTCCACATGTCCCAGCAGTTAGGGCACCTGTACAGGCAGTGGCCCCAAAAGGTGGCTCAAGTCTCTAAGAAGCACTGGTATAGAAAGGAAGAAGGCTCCAGGCACCCCAGGCTGTCACTCACTGCATGGGTAACTCGGGGCAAGTCTCTCTTCTGTGAGTCACAGTTACTCACCTCTCAATTGAGGGGTTGGTTGGTTTGTTTTTGAGACAGTGTCTTGCTCTGTTGCCCAGGCTGGAGTGCAATGGCATGAGAGAAGAATGTAACCTCACTGCAACCTCTGCCTCCCAGGTTCAGGCACTTCTCCTTCTCACACGTAGCTGGGATTACAGGCATGTGCCACCACACCCAGCTAATTTTTTTTTGAATTTTTAGTAGAGATGGAGTTTCACTATGTTAGCCAGCCTAGTCGTGAACTCCTGATCACAGGTGATCCTCTTGTTTCAGCCTCCCAAAATACTGGGATGACAGGCTGAGCCACCGCAGCCAGCCTTCAATTGAGGGTTTTATGAGGAGTCATGAAATTATGAAGTGAGGAACACAGCCCAGTCAACAACAGGGACTCACTGAATTCATGCTGCTTCCCTTTGCCCCACTCCACACGGGTTGACCAACGGCCCATGCAGGCTGCCCGCTGTCTCTCCAGCACACTTTACTGCTGTGCTTTCTGACTTGCCTGTCCCAGGTACTGCCTGACAAAGTCCAAAGCATCTCTGGCCATGATCAAGAACAGGGAAACCTACTCCATGACCCCACTTGTTTCTAAGGGAGGTCAGCTGCATCCCTGCCCCCCACGCCCCTCAGTGCCCTGGTCTTGCCCAAATATACCCCCAACCAAGGAGAAAGCCCTGATAAGCCTCCATGGCAGAAGGGCAGAGAAAGCTCTAGGAAGAGGCCCAGGCTGACTGAGTGCTGATGAGGACACAAGTGCCTGGAAATTCAGTAAAAATTCTCCGAGTTTCTCCCTCTACCAAACAAAGAAAACACAAGGTTTCTTAAGTGTGCTTTGTGTTTCGGGAAAAATAGTAAAGAGCAAATTCCTTTTACGGAAGAGAAGAATTGTCCTGGGTGTTTAATATGCAGGCAATACCTCTGGGTTTAAAGAATGGGACTTGCCCAAGGTCTCCATCTAGTTTAGCAGAGCTAGGAATTAGGTCACCTCTCCCTGTACAAAGAGGATTTTAACACACTGCCAAAAGGGTCCTTTGCCAACGCCCCCACTCTCTCCCAGCCACCTTCCAGGGCTGTGGATGCTGGAAAGAGGCTGTGGAACCAACTGGCAGAGACCAGACAGCCACAGAGAGAAACTGAAACACACAAGACGAAGCCAATCAAGTTCTAGAAGATCAGGCTGTTGGCCAGGCACCGTGGCTCATGCCTGTTATCCCAGCACTTTGGGAGGCCGAGGAGGGAGGATACTTGAGGGTAGGAATTTGAGATCAGCCTGGGCAACGGAGTAAGACCCTGTCTCTATTAAAAAAACAAGAAAAAAAATTTAAGTCAGACTGCTGACATCTGTGGAACCACCTGAGGCCCAGACCGCTCCTCGAGATTGCCTCATAATGATCCTGCATTGCTTGAAACAACCTGACTCTACTTCTTCCACCCCAAGAAGCCCCCGTGCTATAGTTCATCCTCTCGGTTCCAGTTTCTCTCTGAAGGACCGACGCTAGGCCTCGTGACCTCTGCCTGTGCGGAATGAATAACCCACCCAGTCCTTGGCCTCCTGGCTTCTCTTCTCTCACTCCTTATACCCCAAAGGTGTTCTGCCCAGTTATTTCCTTGGCTTTCAGATAGAAGCACATGGGTGAGGGGTCTTTGGGGTCACCTTTACCGGACTTCACGGTGTCCAGAGTCTCTTCCCATACATGTTTGTATTAGGTACTTGACTCTCCTCTGTGCACGTCTCCTGAACTTTCAGTTTTTCTGTTTCAATTCCAGACACTACTTTCTTCCTGACCTCAGACCCGAGTTCAGCTCCTTCTCATCTCACCTCAGCTCCACAGACACTGACTGCGCCTCCAGTGACCCCAGCACCCTCCCCCTGCAGCCTCACACCCCCAGAATTTCAGAGTCATGAAACAGCGTTAAGTGTTGTTGAATCCTCACAACGCTTGAATCTCCTCTGCGTCATTAGCAGAGTCGGTCCTTTCTGACTAGACAGGAAGGGGAACTCCTGCTGCACCAGGGAGACGCCACCACAGCTCCCGGGCACTGAAATGCGTCCTCCTTACCTTCTTGTCCTGCCCTTGAAACCACACCGTCTGCCTCTTCCGCGGCACGGCCTTTCCAGGGTTAAGTCACTTGAGCATGGCTCCTCTGTTCTTCCTTGTCTCCTCCGGACTAACCATCTCCATTTCCTCTCCTCTCTGCTCAGACATGGCCTTGTTAACTCCCGTCGCTACCCTTCTCACTCCTCTCTGAACGTGCAGGGCTCACAGTGCTTCTCAGGCTTTACCGTACATCCAAATCACCTGGGCTCTCATCAGCACTCACTTTAGGATTCCGCTGGTCTGGGGTGGGGCCTGACAGTCTAAGTTTCTGACACCTCCCAGGTGAGGCCAATGCTGCAGGTCTGCCACTGTGAGTAGCAAAGCTTCCACGTGGGATCGCCCTTTTACTTGGAATCTTCTGGAGCTTGTTACAAGCCCTAGCCCAGAACACCTGCATCACATTCTGCAGTTCCACAAGATCCACAGATGCAACGTATATTCTTCAATGTTTGAAAACCTGGAGCGGAGGCTGGCAACCACAGCCGCACATTAGAATCACTTGGGAAATTGGAAAACCAGCCCAGTGCCCAGCAGTACCCTAGATCAATTACATCCGAAAGTATGGTCTGGGCTCCAGCATCATTGTACAGCTCCGCAGGTGACACCAGTGTGCAGCCGGGTGTGAGAGCTCTGCTGCGGAGCCTCGGCATGCAGGTGCTACCTCTGAGACCGTGGTCTTGAAAGACAGTACCTCAAGCTTCTCCAGTCACAACCTTAAGTACCAAGCACAGCCATCCACGTCGCTGGCTTTTCTGAGGCATTACAGAATAGCAGTTAGGAGCTCTACTCTGGAGTTGGGTAGATCTGGATGTGAACCTTAATTCCAGCATTTATTAACTGTGTGACCTCAGAAATTTTACAAAATTCTCCATGCCTCAGTTCCTTCATGTGTAAGATGGAGCAGATATAGTAGTATCTCCCAAGTTACTGAAAGGTTGATTAAATGAGGAAAAGCATATACAGTGTGTGGAATAGTGTTGCAACCCTGTGAGCACAGTGCTCAGTGATGGTTAGTTGCTGTTTTTTTGCTTTTTTTTTTTTTACTATTATTATTATTTTGAGACAGAATCTCACGCTGTTACCCAGGCTGGAGTGCAGTGGCGTGATTGATCTCAGCTCACTGAAACCTCTGCTCCTGGGTTCAAGGGATTCTGCTGCTTTAACCTTCTAAGTAGCTGGGACTATAGGCACACACTACCACACATGGCTAATTTTTTTTTTTTTTTTAGATGGAGTTTCAGTCCCGTTGCCCAGGCTGAAGTGCAATGACACGATCTTGGCTCACTACAACCTCTGCTTTTCAGGTTCAAGCGATTCTCCTGCCTCAGCCTCCCAAGTAGCTGTGATTATAGGCATGCGCCACCTCTCCCAGCTAATTTGTATTTTTAGTTGAGACAGGGGTTCCTCCATGTTGGTCAGACTGGTCTCGAACTCCCGGCCTCAGGTGATCCGCCCGCCTCAGCCTCTCAAAGTGCTGGGATTACAAGCGTGAGCCACTGTGCCAGGCCTACACCTGGCTAATTTTTGTATTTTTAATAGAGAAGTTTCACCATAATGAGGGTTTCACCATAACGGCCAGACTGGTCTTGAACCCCCAACCTCAGGTGATCTGCCCTCTTTGGCCTCCCAAAGTACTGGGAATAAGGGTGTGAGCTACCCCGCGCCCGGCCAGTTGCTGTTTATTTATATTGATGTTAAAACTCCTGTGCCTGTGTGCTCTAGTTGTGTGCTCTGTTGAGGTTTCCCTTTGCAAGGGGCTCATGTTTAACCAATTCTGGCTAACCAAGGCAGAAAATGAGGGTATTACATAACTGTGTCCACACCTAAGGACAG
Organism: Chiropotes sagulatus; assembly: GCA_963574175.1. Taxonomy (NCBI): domain Eukaryota; kingdom Metazoa; phylum Chordata; class Mammalia; order Primates; family Pitheciidae; genus Chiropotes; species Chiropotes sagulatus. The sequence continues at coordinate 25,355 of CAUYNN010053735.1, forward strand.
AGATGAGGCCAGCTGCAAGTATCCCAGCTAGAAAATTTCAGGTGTGGCCATGCACGGTGCCTTACGCCTGTAATCCCAGCAGTTTCCGAGGCCAAGACAGGTGGATCACCTGAGGTCAGGAGTTCGAGACCAGCCTGGCCAACATGGCAAAACCCTGTATCTACTAAAAATATAAAAATTAGCCAGGCATGGCGGCGCATGCCTGTAATCCCAGCTACTTGGGAGGCTGAGGCAGGAGAATCGCTTGAACCCAGGAGGTGGAGGTTGAAGTGAACTGAGATCGCACCATTACATTCCAGCCTGGGCAACAAGAGTGAAACCGTGTCTCAAAAAAAAGAAAAAAATAAGAGAAAATTTCAAGTGCTATCCTGAGAATGATTGAGTCTGAACAGTTTCCTTGAGCCATTTAATTCAATTCAAATTTCCAAGGAAAACTCTAACTGGGCTCAGCTAGGGTCATTTGCCCCTTAGTGGGAGGTAAGGAGCCCTTTCAATAACATTTCCACCAGGACCACAGAGAACGGGTGGTGGTGCCGGCGGGGAGGCTGGTTCTTAAAGAGAAGCCAGAGGCTATCACCTGAGTAAAAGAAGACACAGGCTGGCCAGGTAGCACGAGACATACACTTCAACCCAGTTATACCTGGAGCCAACAGCACAACCATATCTTTATCTTTATTACATTTTTTAATGGACATTTAAGTGTTTATTTTCCTCCAAGTTATTGGTAGAGTGTTTTACTCTTTTTTTTTTTTGAAAAGATGGCATCTCACTGTGTTACCTAGGCTGGAGTGCAGTGGCGCAATATTGGCTCACTACAACCTCTGCCTCCTAGATTCGGGCGATTCTCCTGCCTCAGCCTCCCAAATAGCTGGTATTACAGGTGAGCGTCACCACGATCAGCTAATTTTTGCATTCTTAGTAGAGACAGGGTTTCACCATGTTGGTCAGGCTGGTCTGGAACTCCTGACCTCATGATCTGCCCACCTCGGCCTCCCAAAGTGCTGAGATCACAGGCATGAGCCACCGCACCTGGCCTCTTTTAATATTTTTATCACTCCAAAAAAAAATCTTGTTCCCATTAGCAGTCACTCATCATTCCACCTTCACCCAAGTTTCTGGAAACCACCAAGCTACTTTCTGTTTTTATAGATTGGCCTGTTCTAAACTTTTTATATGCATAAAATTATACCATATGTGGTCTTTTGTGACTGCTTCTTTCGCTTCGAATGTTTCCAGGCTGGGCATGGTGGCTCGTGCCTGTGATCATAGGACTTTGGGAGACTGAGGTGGGTAGATCCTTTGAGCCCAGGAGTTCAAGACCAGCCTGGGCAACATGGTGAAACCCTGTCTCTACTAAAAATACAAAAATTAGGCCGGCCACGGTGGCTCACACCTGTAATCCCAGCACTTTGAGAGGCTGAGGCAGGCGGATCACAAGGTCAAGAGATCGAGATTGTGGCCAACATAATGAAACCCCTGACTCTACTAAAAACACAAAAAGGAGCTGGGCATAGTGGCATGCACCTATAGTTCCAGCTACTTGGGAGACTGAGGCAGGAGAATCGCCTGAACCTGGGAGTTGGAGGTTGCAGTGGGCCAAGATCCTACCACTACACTCCAGCCTGGCGACAGAGCGAGACTCCGCCTCAAAAAAAAGGAAAAAAAAAATTAGTCAGGCATGATGGTGAGCACCTGCAGTCCCAGCTGTTTAGGGGGCTGAGGCAGGGGGACCACCTAAACCTTGGGAGATTGAGGCTGCAGTGAGCTGTGATCAGGCCATTGCACTCCAGCCTGGGCAACAGAGTGAGATACTGTCTCAAAAAAAATTAATTAAAAAAAAGAATACTATTTCCAAGGGTTATCCATGATGTAACCTGGATCACAATTCCATTGCTTTTTATGGCTGAATAATATTACATTGCATTTAGGCACCACATTTTATGTATCCATTCATGAGTTGATGAATATTTGTGTTGTTTCCACCTTTTGTCTACTATGAAAATGCTACTATGAATATTCTTTTTTTTATAATATCCTCAAATTCCTTTTTACCATGTTATAAATATTCTTGTACAGGTCTTTGTGTGGACCCATGTTTTCAGTTCTTTGGTGTACAAACTTAGCAGTAAAACTGCTGGGTCACATGCTATCTCTATATTTAACGTTTTGAGGAACTACCTATTAACCATGCTTTTTTCCAGGGTAAGGCACAGTGGCTCACATCTGTAATCCCAGCACTTTGGGAGGCCAAGGCAGGAGGATCACTTGAGGTCAGGAGTTCAAGATCAGCCTGAGCAATAAAGTAACAGCCTGCCTCCACTAAGAAAAAAAAATATATATATATGTGTATATATACACACACACACACACACACACACACACACACACACATATATATATATATATATATATATATATATATATATATATATCTGGGTGTGGTGGCATGCCCTTATACTCCTAACTACTCAGAGACCGAGTGGGGAGGATGGCTTAAGCCCAGGAGGTTGAGGCTACAGTGAGCTATAATTGTATAACTGTGCTCTAGACTGAGCAACAGGCTAGAGTCCTTATCTCAAAAATAAATAAGTAAATGAAACCAACGAGGCTGCACCAGTTTGCATTTATCACTGGCAGTATACAGGGTTTCCAACTTTCTTCGCATCCTCATCAAAACTTGTTATTGGCCAGGCACAGTGGCTCATGTCTGTAATTCCACCATTTTGGAAGGCTGAGGTAGAAGGATTGCTGGAGGCCAAGAGTTTGAGGCCAGCCTGGGCAACACAGTGAGACCCTGTCACTACAAAAACAAAAAAAAGACAAACATTTTTTTAAATTAGCTGGGTGTGGTGGCATGCACCTGTGGTCCCAGCTGGGGAGGCTGAGGCATGAGGATCTCTTAGCCCAGGAAGTCAAGGCTGCAGTGAGCAGTGCTCATGCTGCTGCATTCCAGCCTGGACAACAGAGTGAGACTGTTTCCAAACAAGCAGACAAACAAAAGCAGGCAAAACTTGTTATTGGCCTTTTTTTATGTTTTCTTAATGAGGTTGAAATGGTATTTCATTGTGGGTTTTCTGTTTTATTTTGTTTTTTTTATTTGAGAGTCTTGCTCTGTCATCCAAGCTGGAGTGCAGTGGCACAATTCTAACTTACTATAGCCTTGACCTCCTGGGTTCAAGGTATCCTCCCACCTCAGCCTCCCAAGTAGCTAGAGCTACACGTGCATGCCACCATCCCTGGCTACTTAAAAAAAAACTTATTTATGTATGTATTTATTTATTTATTTATTGTACATACGGGGTCTCAATATGTTGCCCAGAAAGGTCTCAAACTCTTGGCCTCAAGCGATCCTCCTGCCTCACCATCCTAAAATGCTGTGGGATAGCAAGCATGAGCCACCATGCCAGACCTTTTCTTTTCTTTTCTTTTTTTTTTTTTTTTTTAAGACAGAGTTTCACTCTTATTGTCCAGGCTGGAGTACAGGGGCGTGATCTCGGCTCACCACAACCTCTGCCTCTTGGGTTCAAGCGATTCTCCTGCCTCAGCCTCCCAAGTAGCTGGGATTACAGGCATGTGCCACCATGCCCAGCTAATTTTGTATTTTTAGTAGAGAAGGAGTTTCACCATGTTGGTCAGGCTGGTCTTGAACTCCTGACCTCAAGTGATTGGCCCGCCTTGGCCTTCCAAAGTGCTGGGATTATAGGCGTGAGCCACTGTGCCTGGACCTCAATGTGCTTTTCATGTCAGACATTCAGACGTTTTTCCAGTTTGCATTTCCCTGATAACTAATGATAGTGAGCATTTTTCACATGCCTATTCTGTGTTACGTTTTATTTTGTTAGACTCAACCCGTTGTTTCAGCTGACCACATTTGCATCGGTTTTCAATTCTTTCAGTTCCTAGTCAAATGCCAGTGTCAAGGAAGTGGCCTCTTTATAGCCTGTTTGCTGAAAAAATAAAACAATTGAGCATGTTGAGCTAGTGAAAGAACACTGCAATTTCTAATAAGGAACAGTTTAGGTTGACATTGAAGCTTATTTAGCTGAGAAACAGTGGATTCTTCAGTCAGGTGTGCTGGCTCACACCTGTAATCCCAGCACTTTCTGAGGCCAACGTAGGAGGACTGCTTGAGTCCAGGAGTTAGAGACCAGCCTGGGCAACATAGAGAGACCCTGTGTCACAAAAAAAATTAAAAATTAGTTGGGCAAGGTGGCACATGCTTATGAGTCCAGCTGTTTTGGAGGCTGGGGTGGGAAGATTTCTTGAGCCCAGGAGGTCAAGGCTGCAGTGAGCCATGCTCATGCCACCACACTCCAGCCTGGGTGACAGAGTGAGACCCTGTCTTAAAACACACACACACACACACACACACACACACACACACACCACACACACACAAAGGATGAAGTCTTCAGCTGGGCCTGGTTACTCACACAGGTAATCCCAGCACTTTGGGAGGCCGAGGCAGAAAGATCACTTGAGGTCAGGAGTTCGAGACCAGCCTGGCCAACATGGTGAAACCCGTCTTTACTAAAAACACAAAAATTAGCTGGGCACGGTGGCAAGCGCCTATAATCGCACCTTCTTGGGAGGCTGAGGCAAGAGAATCACTTGAACCCGGGAGGCAGAGGTTGCAGTGAGCTAGATTGAGCCATTTCACCCAGGACAACAAAAGTGAAACTATGTCTAAAAAAAAAGAATAGACTCTTCTCTTCATAGCTCTGACCTAATCCCACTTTCATTACATGCTCTCTCTAATCAGCATCTGCCCAGGGACTGGTTCACACAGCCGCTTTGCACTTAAAGCAGATGCTCTTTCAGCCACCTGAGTCCCTTCCTGGCATTTGTCAGCTAAGTCCCCAAACTAGTCTCCAGAACACATCCATGTAGAGGAAACCATGTCTCGTTCCTCAGGAAATACTCAACATCACTCCTGCTTGACTAGCTTCCTCCTTCCTAAGTTTACGTTCTCACATCTGTTGGAAACGGGTTCTTGGTGTCATGAAAAGACTCAACACCAAGACAAAGGATCTCCCAGCAAAGCCCATTTTACTTTCTGCGTAAAGGGTGCTGCCCAACAGCAGTCTTGCCACAAGAGCACACCAGCCTGGGCGACAAAGGAGACAAGATTATTTATAACCTGATGCGTCCACCCTGCTGTGTGTCCAGTTTCCATTGGGTGGAACGGGACCTCACATTCTATACTCGACCCAATTGGCTAACAGCTTGAGACCTTCCTAAATAGGCTGGGAAAAGAGAGAACAAAGAAAAAAGGAAGTCACTCACAAGATAAGTGAAGCGCTTCCAAACAAGGAATGGCATGAACTATGGGCTGGGACTTGCTCAGGCCTGTCCAGGCGTGCCTGAGTAGGCTAAAGCAGCTAACTGGGCTAGAGTATAGGGGCTAATGGTGGATAGAGAATTTTGGGGTGAGAAATTCTCATCCTTTCAGACCTTAAGATGGAAACTTTGAAGAACTTCTCTACAGCCGATGAATGAGAGAGAATGAAAAAATAAAAAAGAAAAAAAAAAAAGAAAGATTTTATCTACTTGTCACACATCTAAGAATGACCAGATGAGAAGATACTGCCCAATTCTTGCCTTAAAGGAGGATGAGCCTACCATCTTGGAGAAGATCCAGTCTGGCATTTCTTCCTTTAAACAACTAGGACTCCCAAATATGCAGTGTTTCTAACATCCTGCAATGTGGCCGTGGTCCAGCTGAGCAGCCGGAAAGAAGCTCATCAGTTGGGATAGACTTTGTCTCCTGTTTCTAGTTTCTTCATCCAGAGCGGAATTTTTCAATATGTGGTCCAAGGACTGCCTGAGTCAGACTCACCCCAGGGCTAGGTAAATGTCCAGAACCACTGAAGGAGAATCTTCACTGGGTGGATTGTAAAAAACCTATGTTTGGAACAAGCTCCTTAAGAATTCTTCTGTACAATAAAACATAAAAAACAGACACCTAGAGGTATTATTAGGTTGCTGCAAAAGTAATGCCAGTTTTTTTGGCCAGGCACAGTGGCTTACGCTTGTAATCCCAGCACTTTGGGAGGCCGAGGTGGGTGGATCACAAGGTCAGGAGTTCAAAACAAGCCTGGCCAATATAGTGAAACCCTGTCTCTACTAAAAATACAAAAATTAGCTGGGCATGGTGGCGGTCACCTATAATCCCAGCTACTTGGGAGGCTGACACAGAAGAATCGCTTGAACCCAGGAGGTGGAGGTTGCAGCGAGCCGAGATTGCACCACTGCACTCTAGCCTGGGCAACATAGCCAGAATCTGTCTCAAAAAAAAAATAATAATAATTGCAGTTTTTGCCATTACTTTTGCATCAGTATTATCAATTTATTGCTAATCGACACAGATTTTCAGAGGGCTCTTTGAAAACATATTTTTGGCCAGAGTGAAGACCCTAACTCTTTGCCTTGTGTTCCTGCTCCTATGTGACAGATGCCTTGCTTTTGTCTGTTGAACCCTCAGGGGCAAAGCCCTGCAGAGCCTGTCACATGCTTGACACTAGAAAGCCCCGTCACTTTTTCTGGAAAGTGAAGGATCCCTGGATTTCACTCCACCTCTTAAATTTCCTCTCCCTGTCCTTTCCGAAACACATGCTTCAAACCAAAGAATCCTGGAATGTATTTTAAGCAACTGTAGGATAAATTTCCATTTAACCTAGATATGGGCTAATTTTTATCAATCTTCCCTCATCACGCCATCCCCCAGCAAACCAAAGTGACTGTACACAAATTTAAATAACAGTTGACCCAATTCAGTTTTTGCACCAAAGCATATCAGTGGTTACTGCTCACCTGTGATTGGCTGTCCTTGATAGCACATCTGACTTGGTCCATTCAGCTGTGACCAGGGACATAAGCCAGCGGGGCAACAGAGACTGGGTGGGGGACAGTTTCATTTAGAGTGGCAAGCAGAGTAATCACCATACCTGATATTTCTAGTACAATCCACAAAGGTCCCAGAAGTCTGCTGAATGTACTTTTTATTATAATAACTAATGTTCCATGCAGTTTAATATCATTTGCAGACTGACTGATGCTTCAAGTAGAAACAACACCCTCAGCTGGACACGGTGGCTCATACCTGTAGTCCCAGCACTTCGGGAAGCCAAGGCGGGCGGATCATCTGAGATCAGGAGTTGGAGACCAGCCTGGCCAACATGGTGAAGCCCCATCTCTACTGAAAATACAAAATGAGCTAGGCATAATGGCACGTGCCTATAATCCCAGCTACTTGAGAGGCTGAGGCAGGAAAATTGCTTGAACCTGGGAGTCGGAGATTGCAGTGAGCCAAGATCACGCCATTCACCTCAGCTTGTGCAACAAGATGGAAACTTCATCTCAAAAAAAAAAAGAAAGAAAGATGAAAGAAAAAGAAAGGAAGGAAAAAAGGGAGGAAGGGAGGGAGGAAGGAAGGAAAGAGGAAGGGAGAAGAGAAGGAGGAAGGGAGGGAGGGAAGGAAGGAGATAAGGAAGGAAGGAAGAGAGAAAGAACACCCTTAAATAGAAACAATATCACCGGCTGGGCGCGGTGGCTCACACCTGTAATCCTAGCACTTTGGGAGGCTGAGATGGGTGGATCACCTGAGGTCAGGAGTTCAAGACCAGCCTGACCATCATGGTGAAACTGTATCTTTTAAAAATAAAAATAAAAAAAGAAACAATATCACCTACTCGTATGTTTTAATACATGCTCAGTAATAATATTTATTCAACAATACTTATTAATTTCTTATTAACTATTAGTCCCTTTCTAGATATTAGAATATAGTTTATATTCTGAGAGGGATCAAGGGCCCAGAGTGGGGGAAATCACAGGGTAAAGAAGGAACTTCTTACCACCACGAAGCATTTTCAATGAGGATAATCTGAGAATAACCAGGAGGCTTGATCCAAAGGGCCAAGCTACCTACAACTACAACAGGCAGTGGAGAGCTTCTAGAAGAAGGTGTCACAAAGACACCTAAGAAACATGCAGGAAGGGTGATGAAAGGGAGGAGGGATTTTCAGGCTGTAATGAATGGCTCTTTTTTTTGTTGTATGTTTCTGAGACAGAGTCTCACTCTGTTGCCAAGGCTGGAGTGAGTGGTGCAATCTCAGATCAGTACAACCTCCGCCTCCTGGATTCAAGTGATTCTCCTGCCTCAGCCTCCCAAGTATTGGGATTACAGGAGCATGCCACCATGTCTAACTCATTTTTGTATTTTTAGTAGAAATGGAATTTCACCATGTTGGCCAGGCCTGTCTTGAACTCCTGACCTCAAGTGATCCACCTGCCTCGGCCTCCCAAAGTGCTCGGATTACAGACGTGAGTCACTGCTCCCAGTCTCAAATGAAGGACTTTTACACACTAAGGCAATATTGTTAACTCCCGTTCCCTTCTTACTCTCCATCTTTTTTTTTTTTTTTTGCAGCTCTAAAGGTCTATGAAATCTAGACCTAAGTGAAGTATGCAAAGAAAGCAAAAGTTTGACGCAGGACTTCCTTCCCAGAAGTTTTAGGACATAATAAGATAGTGCTAGGAAACTCAGCAGACCTGAGGTCAAAGGAGCTGGGTGTTCAGCCTTGGTTCACTGGCTATGTGACCTTGACCAAACTTTCTTGAAATTTCATTTTCCTATTTGTAAAATGGAAACTGTAATTTCTCTTTTTTTCTTTAATTTCTTTTTGTTTCCCTAAGGTCTAAGATGGCTGCTAAGAAACAGTAATTTCCTACTCAGTGGGTTGTTGTCCAATAAACGTGCCTGACACATAAAAGATATTTAATTCAAATTCGTAACTTCAGTTTCTTCATCTGAGAATGAAAATAACAATAGTAACACAGGGTTATCACAAGGGAGGTAAAAGTGGTTTATCAATTACAAAGTCCTATACATGCATCAGGTCATCATTATTCAAGACGTGGGGCTAGTCACAGTGGCTCACGCATGTAATCCCAGAACTTTGAGGGCCGACGCAAGCAGATCACAAGGTCAAGAGATCAAGACCATCCTGGGCAACATAGTGAAACCCTGTCTCTACTAAAAATGCAAAAATCACCGGCGCGTGGTGGCACTTGGCTGTAGACCCAGCTACTTGGGAGGCTGAGGCAGGAGAATCACTTGAACCCTGGAGTCGGAGGTTGCAGTGAACTGAGATTGGGCCACAACACTCTACCCTGGCAACAGAGCGAGACTCCATGTCAAATAAATAAAAATAAAAAGACACAGGAGGTTGTGGGGGCAGGGCAGGGGAGAAGGTTCTCAAAAATTTAACTTAGTGCTCCATCTAGTGATAGACCGTAGTTCTGAATTCATTTTAGAAAAAGCTGAAAAGAGGTGAAACTGAAATGATTTCTGCTTCCTGAGTTTTATGAACTCAGACATATCTAGACCTTCTAGCTTTCAAAACAACTCTTTAAGAGAGGTGTGCAACAACAAAAAAAATTTTTTTGAGAACAAGTCTCACTCTGTCATCCATGATGGAGTGCAGTGGCACAATCTCAGCTCACTGCAACGTCCGCCTCTTCGGTTCAAGCAATTCTCCTGCCTCAGCCTCTTGAGTAGCTGAGACTACAGGTGTGAGCCACCACACCTGGCTAATTTTTGTATTTTTAGTAGAGACGGGGGTCATGGGGTTCACCATTTTAGCCAGGCTGGTCTCGAACTCCTGACCTCGTGATCCGCCCGCCTTGGGATTACCGGTGCGAGCCACTGCACCCGGCCAAAACAAAATTTATCTTTCACATTGACCAGAGACAATCCCTTGCATTTCCATGTGGAAGAAATAATGTGCATGAAAGCACTTTGCATGGAGACATTCTCAATCAATGATTAATTCAGTGGTCCCTCATATTGTTACCTTTCTTTTGTTTGTTTTTCATTTTCAGAATGTTTTTCTTTCTCTCATTCTTAAGAGACAGAGTCTCACTATGTTGCCCAGGCTGGTCTCCTACCTCAAGCAATCCTCCCACTGTAGCCTCCCAAAGTGCTGGGATTACAGGTGTGAGCCACTATACACTGCCCCTCCCTTCTTTAGGTGTTTTACCTCCAAACATAGACTTTTTCTTTTTTCTTTTCTTTTCTTTCTTTTTTTTTTTTTTTTTTTGAGACAGAGTCTTGGTCTGTCGCCCAAGCTGGAGTGCAGTGGTGCAATCTTGTCTCACTGCAACCTCTGTCTCCTAGGTTCAAGTGATTCTTCTGCCTCCGCCTTCCAAGTAGCTAGGATTAATTGCATACCACTACGCCCAGTTAATTTTTGTATTTTTAGTAGAGACAGGGTTTCACCTTGTTGGCCAGGCTGGTCTTGAACTCCTGACCTTGTGATCTTCCCGCTCGGCCTCCCAAAGTGCAGGGATTACAGGCGTGAGCCACCCTGCATGGCCGACGTAGACATTTTACAAAGATTAGTTAATAAAATTGCATTAATCAATTTATTCTATTTCTCTCTCTCTTTTTCTTTTATTATTATTTTTATTTTTATTTTTTGTAAATACGGGGTTTCACCGTGTTGGTCAGGCTAGTCTTGAACTCCTGACCTCAGGTGATCCTCCCATCTTGGCCTCCAAAGTGCTTGGATTACAGACGTGAGCCACCAAGCCCGGACTTTTTTTTTTTTTGAAACAGAGTCTTACTCTGTCACCCAGGCAGGAGTGCAGTGGTGCAATCCCAGCTCAGTACAACTTCCACCTCTGTAGTTCAAGCAGTTTTCCCGTCTCAGCCTCCCGGGTGGCTGAAATTACT